>JAYMTE010000273.1:0-20376 GCA_036897545.1 Pelargonium fulgidum
ATCTTTAAAGTGTAATTAGGATAGGTTTGACCAATTAGTTGAAGCGTTTTGGATTCTATTTGAGGTATCTGGTTCAAACCTCATTGCTAACAGTATGAGATGAATTATTTGGCTTAAAAGGGGAGAGCTATCCATGTTGTGCTATACCATATCAGTTGATTTCTTCCCTTGTATATCCTGAGCTAGAAGGCTCAATTTCAATTGAGAATGCAATTCGGATTTTGGGTTGAATTTGAATTGAAAAAGACCGACTTGATGTCCAGGAGGTGGTCCCGAGCATTCATGCCAATTCGGCAGACTCGGGATGTTTAATGACGGTCTAATGCTATTACACTCTTTACCTTTTAATTATTCAGTTCGGTTTGTTCGGAGGTCTGCGAACGGAGTTGCTTACGCACTTGCGAGACACTCTAGTTACGGAGTTGCTTACGCACTTGCGAGACACTCTAGTTCTTTGTCAGGCTATTTTTCCTGGGTTGGGCATGTCCTCCCATAGGAAGTTGCTACCGTGTCATCTCCTCTGCTGTGTTAATGTTATGTTCTTCAAAAAAAAAAAAAAACAACAATCGAATCTAATTTGAAAGGAGGTTAGGATCAGATTGAATAAATTTTCGGATCCAAATTGTCCACTCTAATTTTCACCCTATTTACACATTTGAACATCAAATTCAGTCCTAGCGAGCTGTTGTTTTTGAAGAAACTTCCACTCTCATACCTTTCAAAACTGTTATTCTGTTGGAATATGTTTCTGGTTTGCTAGGATGGTACTTGTCAGCATCAAGTTTCTCATAATTATGTATACTTGGGAATAAAATGGCTTATTCTTTGCCCAAGACTACTAATTGCAAAAAAGCTCTATAGCAACTACTTAATGACTGAATAGGATTTAAATCACAAATCCATCTATTGTTTGAGAGCAAAATAACAAAGAGAAAAAAAAAATCCATCTCACTGGACAGTTGAGAACCAATAGAACTAATCAAAACGGGGTGATAGCATGTGTTCAGAGCGCTTTGCTTGTTTCATATGTGGAATTTCTGTGGAACATTATCAAAGTCATCGAAATCATATCTCTGTCTCTCTCTCCCAGCCTGAATAGATGAAAGGATTGTTACATTATAGATCATCGTTCAAACATGCTGAGCAATTTCCCATTTGAAGGAATAGAAAAAAAATGCTAACCTTCCCCAGATACAGAGGATCACATGAGATGTGTTCATCCATTGAAGTCAGCTTCTTTGATAGCATCATCATCCTGAAGAATACAAAAACACATTATAAACACTTAAAAGAGTTATTTCACAAAGCACGTTGGACAAATTATGAAGTTTTAAACCTATACAATACTGATAGAGTTGATAAAGTTTATAGCCATTGCAGTGGTTAAGTAATTGACATTTATGTGCTATTTATCAGCTGTGCATTGACTCTAGTGTATACCTCTGAATTGATGAGTCAATATGCTCGATCATCTCACAAGTTTTATACTGTTCGGGATCCTCAAGGAATCTGACCATACCATCCTTCTGGTTGATGGTAGCAAATATCTCACCATCTTGGATCTAAAATTAGCCATAAATCAAATCAGTAAATACGACGATGCAAGGGCAGAACTAGTGATACAAGCCGGCAGTTTAAAATTACCATTTGAAGCACATGCATTTCTGCCTCCTTAGCGCTATTTAGTTGCACAGTGTTGGCTATATCTTGAAGAGAGAGTGTCAAGTATGTCTGGGTCAATCTCTGGATATTTCGTTTATACATGGATGACACAACCTGCTTAACCAATCCAAGATTGTTGTCCTGGGAAAATATCATATAGCTCTTTGAGATGAGAATATTCCACAAGAGTTCATTATATAAAAGCTGTAGCACAGCAAACTTACATGTTCGAACTTCTCCCTGTTTGTCTGGACATATGTTTCTAACTCAGAAACTTTCCCAGTGCTATAACTATTGGCCAATTCGACATAAGCCTATTCCAATGGGAAAAATTGGAAACAAAGGGTTAGAACTGAACAAGTTCATATAGACGTAGAGCATAAATATCATACACAAGTTCATATGGGCATGAAAATTCCTTTTTTCTTCTTAGTGCTTATTTTTAATGCCTGCATTAAAGTTCCTCTAGATTGAAGAATGCATACAAATGATAATTTTAGGACTAAAATTTAAGGTTGGTACACGAAGTAGATTATATTGTGAAAAGGTACCATTTAATCCTGACAGATAAAAGTTTTGCATAAAAGTAAGGACATTTGAGCAAGTCGTCAAACAACAAGGCCAAGAGGGAGGCCATTCGATAGTAAATACTAAATAATGATTACTTTAAAATGTTATCATTCACATAGAATAAAGCTGAAAGTTTTGCTGGGTGATGCAAACTATTAGAACAAAGAGATTCTGAATTGAAAGTATTTAAGCTGGTTTCAGTATTACCTGACAAAAATTTCTTAGATTCCTTTGCGCCACTGAAGAAGAGTACCTAGGAAGGGTGGTGGAGAACTGCCAAGAAATGCATTAAATCATCTCATTAGTCTCCAAGAGAATGGCAGTAAGAAATAACAGAACAGATTGCTAGGTCAATATTTGTCCAGGAAGGATACATAGACATACTTTCTAGTAATACACCTTTGTTAATCCATACATCTGATATTGGGTGTCTCAATTTTCTAAATTATACAATTAATTGCCGATTTTTTTCTCCACCTTTCAAAATTATCCTCAATGCACTGATGAAATAGCCAATCTAAAATCATTCTGAATCAACCAGAAAGGAGTGGTTATAAATAGTAATTGTATATTTTCTCACTACAAATGGGTGTAATAGTTGATGCAAATGCTCTATTAGTCCCATTTAAAAGTTGAAAGTCCGGCACGAACAAAGTGGGGTGTAGTAATAAGTAATAACAACCACATAGTAGTGCTTGCTAATCATTAAATGATTTGACCATTTATTCTTTAAGGAATACCTTGCTTATACCAAACCATTATACTCCAAAGTACAATTGTAAAAAGAACATAGCATACCTGTCCTTGGTGAATGAGTGAGACTAGTATGTATTTTTTGTATGCTTCAACGGCTATGGCATTCATAGTAGACATTGGAGCGGTGACAACCTAAAAAATTAGCAATAAATATCAAGATGCCCAATAAGGTGACAGTTTTATAGCAGTAACGGAAAACCAATTATACATGTGAATCAACCATAAGTAAATACAGACATTGTGCAGAAGCTCCAACGCCTTGCCAAAATGTTTTTGTCCTATGCATATCATCCCCCTATAAACATGTCAAAATGTAAATCACTGTCATTAAATTATAAACACAAATAGCAAATCAGACACAACGGGCATGCATATAATTAATTCTAGCCATGTCTAAAACAAGAAGAGAAATTCCAAACTATTCAGAATTTCCACATCATTCATTAAAGTCTCAAAAGCTTTTGGAATTCATAATTAGGCACCCATGAACATGAGCAAACTCTGGTGCCTCCAACTCAGGTTAAATTATTATCTAACAGGTTCTATACTTTAAAATCAAATTAAGAATTCTCTAAACATTGAATCAAACCTTCTCCTTGATAAGGAAACACACTAATACACAACCTGTTTGATAGTAGTATTAAACATTTCTACTTATCAGTACTGCGTAAATGGTTCAAATTAAGTATTTAACAAACAAATATATAATTTGCATCAAGTTACCTAGTTTCCACATTGACAACACCCTTCATCACCAACATAAAGAGAAAAGAAGCAGCCTTCATAGAAATACTAAGGCATAGTAGTCATAATACAGATTCCACCAAATGAAACAAGGAAGCTCGCAAGAAGCTACGACATGTCTTAGAAGCTAAAGTGACTCACCCATAGTATGAGTAAAGAAAAAGATCCCTTGGCTGGTCAACCTCAAATATATCATCTCCCAATAGAGAAAACCCAGTTTTGTAGCATTTTGATAGCAAACAAAGAAGAAGAAAATCTGGGTGTAAAACAGTCAGACGTTCTGAGGAAGTTTGAAGCTTCCGAATAGCAGTCAGCATTGGAGCTACACCTCGTATAGGGTCTTCAAGCATCATTACTTGGCCCTTCAACCTTTTACATATGGCTATAACTGCAAATTCATCAAATTGTCATCAACTCTGTATAAAACTACGACACATCTAATACAAAATTAAGAAGATATACACTTTTCAGGTGCCAAACGAATCTGCTCTGCCGCACAGGAGCTGATAAATCTGGCAATGGACAAAACCACTGTATTGCCTAGCTCTTTTGAGATATGACTGGATGTGCATGCCTCTCTGCAAAACACTCATAAAACATGATGTTATCATCCAGGACTGAAATTTATACTAAGAACATGTACCTTTAGCACAACAGTATATACAGTACCAATTAAGGCATAACTATTTTGTTCCTCCAAAAAAAAACTCTTGAGCGAAGCAAGCAATAAATACTTAGACAGTTTATAATTTCAAGAGGACACTCCTTCAAGTTTCTCATAATTTAACTCAACACAAATTCCAAACAATTGATTTAGTTTATAAATTTAGAGGGAAAAAGTAGACTAAAATTCTAAGATTCATGTTCATCATTGGCGATAACTTAGCAAAAGATAATAATAGAGAATCAACAAACAGGCCTAATACAACACTTTTGCAATATACTTTTCTGATTTCTCTTGTTTCACCAAAAGACTAACAATGTCATCTTCTTTTCCACTTTCCTTCATAAAAAATAATGACAGATTAGGTTGCTTCCCGATGTTGCATCTCTCATAATGGTTCCCACTTTGTTTCAAATGAGACAATTCACTCATATATTCATAATGGTACCCTCAGAGAAGACAATGCAAAACAACAGTCATAAGCAAAACCTAAATGTTTACACAAATTGATACACATGTATACATCAATTATCAAACCCAAACACTACCCAATTCCCAAAACCCTTAAAAACCTGGAATCAATTGGTTTAAACCGCACAGTGATTCGGCTACAGTGGTATGAAAACCTGATGCTGTGAATAGAGTGAATCGAAACTTACAGGAAATAGAGGTAACCGAGAGAGTGCTTGGAAGGGTCGAGTTGTTCCAGGAACGGAAGCAGCCGAGTTCCCTCAGCGCGGAGCGAGTTTTCAGCTTGTCTCAGAATATTGTGGAGAACTGATACGTCTTGGGCGCTGCTCGACAGCCCCTGAATTTGGGTGATCAGTGCTTCAACTGAGCCCATCATCGTCTTCCTCTCTTTGTTCTTCGTCTTCTTCCTAGTCTGGTTTTTGGGGAAGGAGAGCGAGTTCTCAATTTGCTTTGATGTGTTGTGTACAGTGTGTCAGTTGTGATCGGCTATAGCCTATAGGGTCGTTCAACTGAGCTCAGGACTCGGTGGGCTGTGAATTGGGCAAATATTTATAGGAACTTGGACCCAAATTAATGGGCTTAATAAATGTTGCACGACACAATACAAACATATTATATTTCATAATTATGTCTGCATGACCCAACACGAACACGAACACGATTATTAACACAAAATACGAACATGATACGTTTAACGCGATAACTAAATGGGTCATGTTGACACACCGCGACACAACGACCCAACACATTTGACAAATTATCATGATTAATTTACAATTATACATTTCATCTACGTGTTGGGCGTCAAACAAACATTACTAGCTAATTGTGCATAGGGGTGTTTAAAAAACTCGTCAATCTGTGGCCCGTTCGAACCCATCCGTGATCCGCTTTGGAGTAAACCTACCCACACTGACCCGTTCATTGGAACGGTCCCACCCGCCCAGATTTGGGTGGTCCACGGTTCCACCAAAATCTTTAGTGGGCCAACCCGTTACCCGGAGCCTCTAATTAAAATACTATGCATAAATATATAATTTTCATTCAGATTCAACGTCTACTTTAAAAACACAAACATTCTCTTTTTCTCTACACCACCTCCTATACTCATTATATTTTCAACATCATTAATTCATAAATACATCAGTAAATACAAAAAAATTAGACTAGTTATTTGAGTTTTATCTTCATTTTTATAATTTGGGCTTCACCCGCAATCCGCCCGCTCAAATTTAGCTCCAAACGGGCGACTCATGGTTGAAATATTCTTAACCCGCCCTCCAACAAGTGGTTCCAACCATACAAAAAACAGGCGGATTTGCCCACTAACACCCCTAATTGTGTGTGCGTATATTGAAGGTCCAACATAATCACTCCAGGATTACTAAAAACACTACAATTATAAAATTTGTGAACCGAAACTGTTAATTTGTATCGTGTTCGCGCCATGCGTCATGTTTCTGGCTTACTGCACAAATCAAACTATCCATTTTGTTTCAATCTAATAATCAAATTGATTTGTGTTTGTATTGTGAACTTACGATAACAGACTGCAGAGCCGAGAAGAGAACCGAAGAGAAAAGAAGGCACCAAGGTGTTGTAGAAGAGAAAAATGGCGGATTACCATTTCGTGTACAAGGACGTTGAAGGAGCATCAACGCAGTGGGACGATCTTCAGAGAAAGATCGGCAACCTCCCGCCAAAAACCCCAGCCTTCAAGCCCGATCCTTTCTCTCCCGCTCCCGACCCCGATTCCATCCCTAAAGACAAGTCCTGGATCGACAACAAGAACGAAGACGAGCTCGAAGATCTCGAAGACGACCTCGACGATGACCGTTTTCTCGAAGATTACAGGTTCCTCTCTCTTTCAGATTATGTGCTAGGTTCGTATTCGCTCCCCGATCCGCTTTTGTGCTAAGAAAAACTCGTGTCAATTGTAGAATTCAGTGGAGAAAATCGATACTCAATGTGTAGAGAATGATTTAGAGAAAATATATTTCGATTGCCTCCGCTGTTTTTGCTGCTATTTGGTGTTTGTCTGATTGACTAGAAAGAATCTGATTTGCTCTATTGATATTTCATTTGAAACTATGGATTTGAACTAAAAAATGAATGTCAAGTTTTTGTATTTAAGATTTACTATTAAGTGAGAGAGAGAGAGATTGGGTCATGGAAATTTGGTGTTGCTAACTATTCTCTGCTATGATTTGTATGGTTTGTGTCTGTAGGAAGAAGAGGTTAGCAGAGCTCAGAGAAGAAGCTAAAGCTGTGAGGTTTGGATCAGTAATTCCCATTTCGGGGTCTGATTTTGTTCGCGAGGTGTCCCAGGCTCCGCCTGATGTTTGGGTTGTGGTGATTCTCTGTAAGGATGGGTATTATTGTTTGACATATTTGATTTATGACATTGTTCTCACAATTGGTACTCCTTGGTTCATTTCATGAATGTTTTTTTTTTTTTTTTTCAAATTTTGTTATAATAGGATCCAACAGTGCGGGCTGTTGTTGGGATGTTTGGAGGAACTGGCAAAAAGATATCCAGCCACAAAGTTTGTTAAAATAATATCTACAGATTGCATTCCTAACTACCCAGATCAAAATCTCCCAACCCTTTTGGTATACAACAACGGTGCAGTGAAAGCAAATTATGTGGGGTTGCATACTTTTGGCCGGAGATGTACACCTGAAGGTCTTTTATACTCGAGCACATCTATACTTATTTCTCATCATGTTAATCTGATTCATAAAAATTACGCTCTCCTTTTCCATTGTATGTATACATGCATGTGCAAAAGAAATGTGCTCTTTGTGAAAAGTTTTTATGTGGGATATTTGACATAATTCTCCCATGAGTTTGATCTACATGATACAGCTACTAAATCTTTCATGTGCACAATTATGTTTAGGTTTATATCAAAACTTTATACTCCATTCTATTTTGTCGTCTCCTTGTAACCTTTTCTTCTTTAGACAACTAAATGAGTTTTATGCTGTGTTTCGAAACCACCATTTCAAGACTTGAGCCAAATCAAGTGTTTGGAACTTTGGATAACCTTAGAATTTGGATATAGATTTAGCTCAAATCCAGTAGCATTCAATGTGCCTAAAATATGAGATTTCAAATGACAACTCTTACCCTATCATTTGAAATTTTATGAGTTCCTTAACATTTAAATTATATGATCTCACAAACATTTTATTTATATTTGAAATACAACATTTCAAATCAAATCAATACCCGGTCGCAACATTAATGAAGTTTGTTTCTAATTATTTGTAGGGCATGTAAATGTTCTTGAACCATAAAAGAAAATTAGTTCTGTAGTTTGGACCCAGGATTCGTGATTCCATTTCTTAGTTTTTTTTTTATGATCATGAAATGCAGTTCTGTGTCTTCCGTCGTGTTAATATTTAAAACCTGCAGCCATTTTCTACATCATTTTATCAAAGTCTCAGTACTTTTTGTGTTTGCATCCAATTTCAAATTAGGTGTTGCCCTGGTTCTCTGCCAAACGGATCCTGTACTTAATGATGGCCAAAGTGGGGGTGATCCATCAAGAAGATCCATCATTGAAGGAGAACGGAGAAGGCTCATAGAGAAGGTTGTGGCAGAGCACGAAGATAAAGATGATGGATCTTCAAGTGACTAGAAACTTATTTGGGAGATGAAAGTTAAGTGATAGGGAGAGTGATATGGAGCTGTTGCGTTTGTTGCTTTATTTGATGTGTGTTCATTGCCATGAGCAGAACCTCAATGTTTCGTTTATCACATGTGGAATTAGGATGTAGGGTTATACTTATATTTGGTATAGTGATTGTGACTTCAAATACTGGCAAATGTTTGCTCCATATCCATGGTGCACTCTTTCCTCTTGTTATCTAATTGTTATCATCTTCAGTAATAGCTATGTGAGAAACGCGGTTTTTGCACATCTGAGATATAGTTTATTTGACAGACCTCCAACCTCCAGATTCTGGCTATCTGAATGACCAAAGTTAAAGTTCTCTCCAGATTATAATTTATTTCCTCTTGTTATCCAGATTCGGTAAACTCTACATGAAACTTGAAGGAGTCGGAAATAAATTAATAATATATGATTGATACTTATTTTTTTATGCCAATTAATCAACAACACATGAGAAATGGTCAAATACATATCAATAATCAATGTTTTAACTAGTCTAGGTCGACCTAAACTAAAAATAAGCTACTTTAAGGAATTAAAAGTCACTCATTTTATCAAACATACTTCTTTAAAATTAATCAATTGACATCTCCTTATAGGAAGAACCATTGTTACCAAACAAGCTCTCAAGAAAATGACACCAATAGTGTTTTTGAGTTCAAATTAGCAGCAAATCAACACTAGAAAAACCCACAAGATGTAAAGATTTGCAACATTGGTATCTCTACAGAATTATATAATTTATTTTCTATTCATATGCAATGGAGCTTGAGGTTCAAAATTTCACATTTCCATCCCAATGAACTTTCCTGGTTCAATTTAACATACCATGCCATAATCTGACACCATGAAATTATAAGTCAAAGATGCTTGAATGGGCAAGCAATAACAAACATTCAATAAGTGATTTATGGCCACGGTAGGGTGCTTAACAGAAGGCATGAAGAAAAGGTATAAAGGCAGTCAAACTCTTATGCATCTACTTGTTTCTCTTCTGCTGTCTTTTTGCCCCTTCTGCTCTTCTTGGCATCACTACTAGCCTCTTTTTCCAGCTGCTCGGCCTTGAGCTGAGCCCGAATCATGGCTCGTTTAACACGAGGACGCATTTCTCGTACGTTTCGATGAGGCATAACAAAAGGTTCAAGGGGTCGATCTCCAAAGGGATGCTCGCTGCCAGCAAATATTCTTAACTTTCGATCTCTTTCCTGCATTCACAAGCAGCAACTTAAGATGATCTAATACAAAAGCTCATTTTCAAAGCTAAAACATTAAATTAAAGAATCAATACACATTCATGAAAGATGCAAAAATACACCTTAATCAACAATAGTTGTTAAGATACTGGTTGGCGTGGAACGGGGAGAAAGGAAAGGAAGTGCGTGACATTACTGTTTCTATTAGGAGACCACAAGGACAGCCCTTTAAAGCAGAGATCATCCAATTTTTAAATTTGATAGAGAGATGCAGGAAGAGATATGTTGACAACTCATTGATTATCAAACCATCAGATCTACCCTAGTAATTGATCTAAATTACAGTAAACATTAGTCTTTCTTCAATGAATTTTAACTGGTAGCATGAGTGATATATTACAAGTTTGAGATATTAGTTGACCCTACATACATATACAAAATAAAACTGAACTGAGGCTAAAAAGGCAAGCCAAAGTGCACAAGAAAAAAAAATCAAGTTCCCAAGTGAATGTAAATTAATCTAGTATGATTACTCACATGACGCAATTTGTTCCTTGGAACCATGCGCCAAACAGCTTTCCGGATAACTTCTGTAGGGTCCTTTTCCAATTGGTCCCTTAAACTCCTTTCTTTTAGGTTACCAACATACCTGCAGAGGGTATATAGCTTTACCATCCATATAGAAATGCACTGAAATTAAAACTTACTGAATGAATTCACATCCATAACCCTTTTCGTTCGTACAAGTATATTTCTCACCACACAAATGTAATTAAGCTCATCTTAAATGAAAATTGATGATGCCAAGAAATTTGTGACTTTTTTTTAGTTACATGTACCATTAAAAAGCCAATATCAAATAAAGTATACAGTAAAAGATAATGAGGAATATTGGTACTTGCCCAGTATGCCAGCGATAAAGCTTATCCGTTAGTTTTCTTCCAGTGACACCAATATCCTTTGCATTTAGCACAATGCACATATCGCCATCGTCACGATTAGGTGTATATGTTGGCTTATCCTTGCCCTGGAGCACGGTAGCTATATGAGTTGCTAATCGGCCAAGTACCTGTCAAAAAGTAACAAAATGTTAATCAATGATAAACTTCAAGGAATTGCTTGCATCCATGTTCAAAATTGACATCAAAGGATTCAATTCTTGAAAATTTTTGACCATGTTGAAATCACTGGATACAAGCTGCATCAATACGGCAGATGTTCCTTTTTATTGACGTAAAAAATCATCATTTAACCATTGTCTTCCATTATGTTTTCAGCCGATGAATTGAAAACATAATAATATCCCAAAATACTTTATCAAATCTAATAGCAGCATGTGAAAGAAGAGTAGCATATAACCTGGCCTTTGCAATCAAATACTCTCCATCGCAGACCATCTAACTTGATTGACTTTATACCAGCAAGTGCTCTCTGCAAGAATATCAAATGTTAAATTCAGTAATCATTTGAGTATAAAGTTGAATTGAAACGCTATGCTACAAAATCACACACTTTAGGGCACAGGAGAAAAGGAGTCTGGATCCATCACTCAATAGCCAAGACCACAGACTAATAAAAAAACCCAAAATCCAAATATATTATTCACCGCACAAGATATTCATCACATAGAAATACAAATTTGGCTTATTCCACTCTAATCAATAAATGGATGGTTTCATGCTCATAAATCAGACCTAATAATCACATCCAAACTACACCACATAAACCCTGAAGAACAACTGAAATGCAATTCACCTATTCTGCTCTCAAATCCTACGATTTTAAAAGATAAAAAGCCCTAAATTTCAGATGGTAAATTCCACAAACACTTGGTATGCTTAGTAGTTTAGCGAATAAACATAGTTTGTGAATTGAGTTTCGGGATCGAAGTACAGATGTTTCACTGGAGATAGAGAAAGTAAAAGGCATCGTATGATGAGAAAGAGCAATGCCTTAGCTGCGTGAGCCGCCATTTCTCGCTTTCTCCTCTGAACTTCCTTGGCTCGAACACAAAACACTGACCTGTGTGGTGGCAAAGAGAGATCAAACAGATGGAGCTTGACGATTCACAACAATTCGAAGAGAACAGAAAAATGACCTTAACTCTAGGGTTTTGGCGGTTTTGATAGCCGACCCGGTCAGGGCACCGGCTCAACCAACCGAGTAAGTTATTTTATATATTATAATACAAAACCACAAAATTATCTTTTAATTTTTACTAATTTGTTGTATATGAACCATCTATTTTATCTCTTTGTATGGATACACTATGTTTGGGCCAGGCATTATAAAATGATCCAAGCTCGATTCCACTACCGGGTACAAGATATTCATCAGCCTTGATCAGATTTGCAAAGAACCACAAAACCATTTCTAACCCGCAAATTAAATACATGTAAAATGAAACACTGTACAAATGGATCACGATTTCAAAATTAGCAACCCATTCATTGTGGGTTGAGTTACATCGGGCTCATAACCCGCTCATGAACACTTCTAAATAGTATGTTTGATCAAACTAGTAACGAGTTAGTTAAAAACGACAATTTTTTATCATAAAAAAATTGACACTAATTCAAAGACAAAGAGAACCGCAAAAAAACTTTTATATTCTCATTGTGGCGTCTGTTTTAGTTTTTTACTATTAAACGTAAGTTAAAACCTGAAAATTATATATCAAAATAAATGGTATAACTTATCGTTTGATTGATGTTATTGCTTGACATTTTTATCTTTTTCATTTCTCACAAATTATACACTCTAATTGTAAAATAATAGCCCGTGCTCTTATTTTACTTAGTTATGTATAAAAAACCAAACAATATATATTTTGGGATGAAGTAATTTTTGTTCAGATGAACAGAGCATGGTATACATTTTTTATTATCAGTAAAACAAAGCAAACATATATGGTTGATTTGTCCTTTTCTTGTTATTCATTGGCAATCGCATGAAATAGTTGCACAAATGACTGAAAATGAAGCCCAACAAACATATAGTTGGCTCAAATAAACGATCCAAACTAACTACATTTGGGCTCCTAAAATCACTTCGCTTGGGCTTGGGCTTGGGCTTGGGCTTGAGAGTGGGCCGATTCATCTTTGATCTTGGGCCAGTGCCTGCAAAAACCCAATAATTAATTAATTAATTAATTAATCAAAATAGCCTTAATATGTTAGTTTAGTGTTGAGATTAGCTAACCCATGAGCTTTAGCCCAGCGAGAGAGCTGATAGAGCTGAACGGTCTCGTTCGCAGCATGACACACCAGAAGATGGATGTTTTGTGGCTGTACCACCCACGCAAATCTCATGAACAATGCTGAATATACACACATCACTGCATGCACATATACACTAATAAATAAAAACATAAATCAATTCAAATTTAGTTTCCATAATTAGTACTTAATTCACAAACCTCCAGTCATGTTGCCAGATATCATTTCCGGCGGTTTATTGGTATCCATAAATGCCTACAATTTTATCATCAACTATGAATTCAAACCATATACGAAATCAAAACAAACTTAAAATCATTCTATATACCGCGACAGGAATGCTCCATCCCATAACCGGTCCCCAAAAGTGCGTCGTTTTGGGACCGATCGGACTGTTGATGAATTTTCGCAAGAATCCCATCAATTTAATTACCCAAAATTGCAAATTCTTAATCTGCATGACATCACAAACAGATACATGTATGAGTGTGTGAATCTGAATTCCCTTAAAAAGCTATGTTCATTATAAACATATACAGAACTACAAACAATGATTCAATTAACTAAAGATCCAGAATCATACATAAAGATGGATCTTACCAGTAGCTAGAAAACAGCAGATGGATGGTCAGGATCTGTCTAGCTGGGGAAGATCCGATCTATGGATAATCTTGAAGCAGAAACATAACCTTCACTCATCAGCGTGAACAGGGGTAGGAGAAAGGTTGAATGCTAAGCGAAAAATCAGCTTGTCGTTACTGATAATTACAGTGGAGGAGCTTGAGCGGAGCAGTATGGATAAAATATTTGTATAAATATTTTGCCGAGAATGCGACCAGGATGCATATAAAATCTATACAATATTAAAGGAGGTTGGAAAAGCAGCCACTCATCTTCTTAGCTATGCAACTTGCAATGCAATTGACTCAGCAATGGCACATATAGGATTAGGTGAAGATAGTTAATAGGTTTCCACAAAGTATGGACTCTATGGATAAGGACATGTCATTGCCATTATTATTATTATCTTTCTGAATTGGTCTTTCATGGATAGATTCCATGAAACTGGGTCGGGTTATCGCAACTACTTGACCCGGATTGGAATTGGGTCTGCAATTCAGCTCAATTCTTCTCCAGGAGTTTTGCACCCAGAGAGAGATGGTGAGTTCAATCTTACATTATCCATAGGAACAAGAAAGAATAACACAACTCATTCAGTTATCGTGTTAAACGTGTCATGTTCTGTATTCATAAGCATATCGTGCTCGTGTTGGGGTCGTGGAACAAATTCAACTTTCAGCACGACATGAACACAATATACACGCACAAATTGCTAGTATTCTATCCACGGCAATATTTCTTTTTACAAGTATTATTTATGCTAAATGATAAATAAATTTTACTGCACCAGAATGAGAAACCAGATAAAAGAACAAAGGTTCTATCAATCTATCCCAATTTCAAAACCCAATAATCTGAAAACAAAAAACTGTGTTTTCTGCAATTATTTCTCTCAAAATGCATAACATCCTAACAAGTTCCTTTTGTCCCCTCACCAAAGAAGGATCCATGTAATGTTTTCCATCACATTATTTCAACTATAACAGCAAACAAATTAATTAAACTAGTGCATAAGCCAAAAGCCAATTTGGCAAACTAACTAATCAGAAAGAAAAAAAAAACGTTGTATGGTTCATGAACATGGCTGTGGTTGAGGACTCTATATGCAGAGCTCCACAAGTTTCGGGAGCTAGTCTAACTATCTTTGATCAATAAATACTCAGATCCTAGAGCTCCACAAGTTTCGGGAGTCTCTGGACATGAATGTCACCATAAGCACAATCTTGCCTCACATCTATATATCCTTTACTTTTCAATACCTGCAGTATTATTATACAAAAACCGCTATCAATAAATTTTTAGAACTTTTTAGGAATATTTGAGTATGTTTTCTGTTACGACAGTTCTTGAAAAGGAAAAAACAAGCTGAACTTAATTATCATGCGTTAATTGATGCATAAACAATAGCAACCTCATTGTAAGAGAACATACCAGTATCTCATAAAACAGTGTTGCACTGTCTTTCTTGTTTTTTCCAGTTAAAGCCTGTGACAAGTTTACTGTTTCCTCCTCAGTCCTTTGATGTAAGAAACTCACAATACTGTAGAAAATACCGATTAAAGAAGTTAAAATTATGGGAATCTGACAATAAAATAGTATTAGAAGTAGACATTTAAAGTTTAAATTGAAGGAGAAACCGTAGAAGCCCTATCCACGTTACCTTGTTCTTTCTGATGATACATCTACAATCAAGAAAATGATTTATATAAGAAATCCATGCGAGACACAACTATGCAAACATTGGCTGAATTAATAACACCAATTAGATAATTAAGATCAATAAAGTTTGTAGGTTCTTACCGAGTTCTTGGTTATCTTCATATCTTGAACTGATCTCCTGATGCAGGAAAAAAAGAGGGAAAGGAAAATGTTTCAACATTATCCAAACAAAGATAAAGAAAAGATAACACATCTCCTAATTATACTAAACTTAGAATTGAGTCTTCACAGATAACATGAAGGATAGCATTGATGTCATATATCCCGGTGGACAATTGATTTGGTGAAATCTGAACATACCATGCCAAGACAATTACAGTACTTGCGTGCTGAATATGAAAAAGAAGTTACTAATTATACAACAATTCTATGTCAAAAATTACTTTACCTCATCCATAAGATTGATGTCAAGTTCTTGATTCTCTGAAGGTATCGTATCATTCTCTGCACTTCCACACAAACTCACAGGTCTTGCTCCATCTGAGCAAGACTCATTGGCAGTCTCAATTGATCTAACTGATGATGCTTGTTGAATAGGTGTTTCTGGAGCAATTTGGGTTTCCTCTATAAATCCACCAATTAGTAGAGATTCCGACACATTTGATTGTCTAACAGTTTCAACAGATTCAGGGATCTTTTCCATAGCTTCCACAGTTTCAGTACATTCTGGAAACTCTTCCTGATCTCTGACAACTTCTATAGATTCTGTAATCTCTAATTTCCTTTTGCTGAAGAGCGATCTAAGCTCAAGTGCAGGACCTGGAGAAAATCTGGTTAAAATAGAGCAAAACTTGTGAACCAAATGGGTTTAGTAACAGCCAACTTACATGTAAGCAGAGGCTCTAAGAAACTCTGGGGGAGACTGGAAATTTTTTGGACTTTCCAGGCAGCAAGAGCATTATTAGGAACTTTCCTCCCTTTCGATACCAAACTACTTGAATCTTCAATCCTTTTCTTAATTAACCTGCAGAAAATGAAGGAAACCTGCTTGAAGCAAGATTGACATTTGCTTTTGTCATCTCAGGAGCAAAAGGATGTCATAATGGTGCACGCCTCAAGAAATTAGCCTATAATCAGAAAAGGTGGCATTGGCTACATACAAGAGTGCAATCATATATGCTCACAAAACGATGAGCAATGAAATGGTTGTATAAGATTCACAGATGATAATACACAAGGGCAAGGGGTATTGATCAATAAAGATATCTTGTTCTATTATAATATCACGATTGGATCTGCAGATGTTTGGTAAAAATGATAACCTTCTCCTTTTAGTTTGACAATAGTAACATGAAAATGTGGTGGCCCTAGTTATTCTTCAGGACTTAGTGGAAGGAGGGAGGAGATTTTTGGCTGTCGAGCACATTGGAGTATTCTACTCATACCAGGTCTTCTATTACGAGGCAGAACATATTATACTGATCCTACACTTGCATCTATTATCAAAGTAACAAAAACTAAATGATAAAATCTACTGCATAATGATTGTGTGGAGTTAAGTGAGATAATCAATACATACTTATCTGACAACATGACAGAATCATCAATGATGCATTTTCTTTTCTTTTTCTGAATAGCAGGTGTCTCAAGAACCATAAACTTTAGTGTAGTACGACCTGGATTCAATAAGAAATTTGTGTAAGTGATAAACTTGCAGATGATGACAGTTCCACTAAGAACTAAAACTTTAAACTTCTAGCTTCAGCCATATTAAAGAAAAGATAACAAGGTTTTGCCGAATTTTCAAGTTAGAATATTGAAAATCGAAAGACCTTCCTGCATATGATAGACTCGGTACCAACATTTCTATGATACTGTAAATGAAACAAAACACAAATTTTTACACCCAATTTTGGATAGTTTGTACCTGAATGGTCTGGAAAGTTGGACATAGGAGTTGAATCATGGGTGGAAGATGGCAGTTGATCTCCTGTACTAATCTGACACCTTATCTCTTGCGATTGTGTTATTTCCAAATCATTAATCTGCAGTGCACTGGATTGATGCTCTTCATCAAGTTCTCTAACAGTCCCTGGAGTTTTCTCTGCCCTATAAAAGATTCCTGGCTCAGGATGCTCTTCTTGAGACAATGAGATGTTTTGGAGCTTTTCTATGCTTTCTTGTAAACTGCTACTATTAGTATCATCCTCAGTAAGCTGACACATATCACTTTTTAACAATGTCACTCTCCGCCCTTCACTGTTCTGATGATCTTTACCCAATGGTGCAACCAGCTCTGCAGGTATCTCATGGAACCCAGTATAGTTCTCATCGCGGTTCAAACAGTGTTCTGGAGAGAATTGACAGTCTCTGAGTTCTCCTGTGCTCATCTCCATGTCAATTCGAGCTCCAAAGTCTGACAGTTGGCCAGCCTCCATCTCTTCTGTAACCGACTGATGATCCTCATACAATGGTTCAGCAAGAACTGGAGGTTCTTCCTCAATCCCATAAAACTTCTCAAAATTCAGGCAATCTTCTTGAGAGAACCTAATGTCTCGAAGTTTCTCCAAGCTTGCTTCTAAATCGATTAGACTGCGTGATGAGCCTACGCTCAAGCCAATGTTCATTGTACGAGAGGAAAGAGCACTGGAACAAGAATAAAAGTATGAAGCATTTTAAATTTCATGATGTCCAGATATTAAATGAAAAAAAACATAAAAGAGTTTTGGGTGAGAAACAAATGGGATCTGTTGTACTTACTCTTCAGCTGGATGGTCATCAAGGAAGCAAGTATCCCGACTGAATGCATTTAACTCAAATTGATACTGCAAATTCATAAAAACTGAGTTCCCAAGTAGCAACTATGGATATTTAACTATGATTATGGTTTGTTTGCTCTATAAATACAAGATATGACACATTTAATTGTTTGAATGGGCACTACAGAAGAAAACATTACAAAGCAGGGCGACGCCATTCCAAATTACCATCTTAAGTTTCATCAAACCATAACTGCCAATCTTGGAATGGAGATTAGAAGAACTATTCAACTTCATTTCCGATGCATTGAGTAAGGATGGAAATGCTTTTGTCATCTATCTCAAATTACTATATGAAGTTTGATAGAAAATTATTTCCTAATACAGTGTTACTATCTCTAATAAAGCCTAATTGAACTAAAGTTACGGCATTAAACAAAACCAAATAGAGAAAAGATTTTTGAGTAACAAATTCCTAGTCGGGATGACAGTCTGTGGAGTTGAGCTGATATAACATACACATCATGGATTCTTAATGTTGATATTTCTATGCTAATCTAAAATGCCAGTAGCAGACAAACACTGATTATTTTCATTTGTACTCTATTTTGCATGCAACATACCTTTCCATAACAAAAAACTTTTTGATGTTAGCTATTCTCCTGCCATATTAAGGATGAAGAACCTAGAAAAATGTTCTATGTAACTTTGACGTGGAAATAAATGAGGGTAAGACATTAAACATGGTACCTTATCTAGACAAAACTGTAGCATTCCCTCGTTCAGTCCTGCTGTTTCTGCTACATATAATGTCAAATTACTTGAAAATCACAAGCAAAAAGAAGTAACAGAGAGCTGAAAGAAGCCCTAATACCTTTTAGAGTAATTGCTTCATTAGGCATTACATTGTTTCTGGAAGTAGGAGAAATAAACATATCAAGAAAGGTCAACAAAAACCTGAATCACATTAACTGTTCAATTCTTTAACCATATAGCTTACCCATTAGAATCTTCAAGGATGTCCAGCTCAAAAGCATCGAGCTCAAAGCTGTTTGGTAGAATAATAGCATCACAAAGTGCAGACAGAGTGCCGGTATGAGAACTCGCTTTTTTACTAACAAATTCATTGATACTACTTATAAACTTGTTGCAGTCATCGAACATATATTCAACCTTTTTGGATTGTATTCTGACAACACCAAGAAGAAGATAGGCCAACACTCGGTAGGTGACGACGCCAAAATCATCTTGCAACATTTTATCTGCATGAGGCAACTAAACAAAGGTTAAAAGATCAGAAATTCAGAGTTAAAACAAAGCAAAATAGCCAGAACATTCAGACCAATTAACTGTCTAGGGGATGTCTAAATAACCTAATCATCTTATAAAGATGTCAAAAGTTTCATCTTTTGAGACTAATCACCTACGAAAACGTCTGACTCGTGCTTCTAGGACTTGAACGAATGCATTGATCATAATTCATTAGAAAAGTGCAAGTACCACAGATGAATAGAACAATAATATTGTCATTAACCGACTAATTGCAGATATTTGAACTGAATAAAAACAAATGATACATGTGACCATCCAACTTACGTAGTGGTATTTAATGTTGTATTAAGTTACCCATAACAATGCATCCTGAAAACACTGTTCTATCCATACAAAAATCCCGAATCAGAAAAAATCTTGTTATTGATCCGCATTGAAAGTGCTATTTCAATTTTTAACTCCTGAAAAATTTTATATTTATTTCAACTCATTCTCACATTCTTCTGTTTTCTAATCTCCCGTACAATTACTTATGCTCTAACTTCTAGCTGCAATTCACTCTTCCAAAGTGAGATGAAAAATCTGTAACTGATGACCTGATCCATGAAAGTAAAAGTAATTTCGAGAGTAATATAATTTCCATTAATCTGAAGAGTGAAATTTAGAGCTCCACATAACTTCATTAAAGATTAAGTCGCATTTGGAGTAGATTTTATAATATTAGTTTCCTGATAATTTTCCAAACTAAATTGCATGACTTGCACGCTCCTATATTCTACTCAAGGTTTTGTCCTCCTTCTTTCAATCTTTCATGCTAAATCATTCTTTAGCTGGTAGCTAAAATTTGCACAAATGCTAGGCTGACTTAAGCTATACTGATTTCTATTATATTTTTCATTTCTTTGCAGTGAGCAGTGACATCTTCTGTTTAACCTAGATCATCAACCAAATTATGAAAGCTTCACCCTCCGCTGTTAGACCATTTCAAAACCTAAAAAGATGACATGAACATACTGAATTACGAATTTGCAACTCAAATAAATGATCAGATGAAACCTAAATTCTATATCAAAAAGCAATCTTTTTATTGACCCGCCTATATGT
>JAYMTE010000274.1:0-20368 GCA_036897545.1 Pelargonium fulgidum
CTCGTTGCCAAACGATATCTAAGAGGATTTTATTTATAAGTTTAGTATTTCATCTTTGAACTCAAAATTATATCACATCCTATTGATTTTCTAATTTACGAAATGTTCAAATTAAATCAAATTTTACATGTAAATTGAAATCGTTGTACATGGAAAAAAATGTTTACCACTTAAATTTAGAAAAAAATATGAAAAAAGATATCAATTGTGAAGTGAGAATGATTTAATCCCACATTTAAAACTTTAAAAAAAAATTGAGTGAAAAACTCATATAAAAGATTAAAAGGTTAAGATTGTGTCCCACATCAGAAAAGTAAAGATATGAAAGAGTGGTTAAACTTTATATAAAGCACATCTATTTTGCTATTAACTAATATAATTGTTATAATGATTCTTATTAGTAATTTTTATTAGCTATTGAGTGTTTTTTGTAACGGAATAAAAATGAAGGGACATTTGAGTTAGGAGACATGAGAGTGCTTTAAATTGTTAGAGTTGATGAGGTGTCAACTTCTGGTGCATCCTCATCAACTTTAACACATATATATATATATATGTAGATTTGACATTTTCGAGTTTCATAAATTAAGTCAAATCGATTTTCAAATAAAATTAAGTTAGACAGATTCACGCAACTATCCGTAAAAGCTAAAATATGGTAAAAAAAAAATACACACCTCCTACGAATCAATTTCACCTTCAAATTGAGTTTTCTCAAAACGATCAAACACTTAAAACCCGAATAAACGGCTGCGCACATAAATTAATTTTAAAAATATATTCTTATGAATAATAATTAAAATAAAGAAAAGTGACATTCTCTTTGGATTTTGGTCTCCTGCCAACCAATCACCAAAGCCACATAAAACACACCTGTCAATTAAATAGTGGCCCAAAGTCTCATTTTTATAAACAACCAAACAATTTTATTATTTATATTTGTATCTATCTATCTGTTTATTTATTTAAATAATAAAACACCAATAGAATAAAAAAAAATACATATAAAATAAAACAAAATAAAGTGTATAAATATCAGAAACCCCCGACGCCATTTTCGTCCGAGAAGAGCTCAATCTGCGAAAATTGGAACGACGAAGAGAAGCTCTAGAGAGAGAAAGAGTCGACAGAGGAGAGAGAGAAGAAAAAGAAGACGAAGTTACTCTTCGATTTCTCTATTACCTGCTCAATTTCTGCTAATTCTCAGCAATACCTCTCCTCCTCACTGCCTTTCAAGCCAGGTATTAGCTTTTCTCTTGCTTAATTCTGTTCGCAATTCCCATTTTTGTGTTCTGAATTTGCGATTCTTCGATGAATAGTGTGAAATTTTGATGCTTGTCGTGGAATTTACATCTATTTAGCCCCTAATTTGTGGCATTATCAGTACATCAAGTTCGATCGTTGAGTCAGTTTACTGTGTTTGCTCTGGTTAAACCCTAGCGCCTGTTTGGAGTCCGAGAAAGTTGGACTGGAATAAGGAAACCGAATTAGATTGGAAGGTTGCGTGAATCTTACAATTTTGTTTGGAAGTTTGCATTTTTTTTAAAAAGAAAGAAATTGTAATTTTGATTTATTGCTTGCTTCCCTGATAATTTAGACCAATATTTTTTTTTACAATGTCCGTTTTATGAAAAAGTAAACTTTCCTTTTTTATGTTTCTAACATTAATGATTGATTATTATAAATTGAGAGTTTTGCTATGGCCTGTGGGATTCAAATTGTGTGAAGTCTTTTTAGGTATTTTATTGACCCCTCTCCTTTTTCTATATGAATTATGAAGTTGAGTTGCTGTAGTTTTCTTGGAGAATATTTTCTTGTACTAATGCTGACCCTTCTTGGTTAATGTTCAGTTATTTTGTTTTTAAATTATATTTTATTCTGTTACAAACTAGTAAAACATCCATCTTTTTTATGAGGGTTTGATGATGTATGGTAATAACTGTGTTTTCCAATTTCTTACGAGTATATTTTGAATTTTTAGAGACTGGAGCCAGAGAAGAAAAAGATAATATATGGAGGGCGGCGCAGGAAAAGGTTTGGAATGCCAGAAGATTATGGATGGGAAGGCGAGTAATGAGAATGAGTCGGAGAAGGCTATCCCTTCATGTTGCTTAAAGGCTATGGCTTCATTCCCTGAGCTGGATGCAAAATGCCATTCTACCGTTGTGTCTGGCTGGTTCACGGAATCTCGGTCTTGCTCTGGTTATTATCTACGGTTTTTTGACTCCTATGTTTAGTTTTGCTAGCTTTATTTAGACTTTTTGGCTGGTCTAACTACTGAGTTTTTCAATTTTATTTTTATTGCAGATGAAGCTAGCAAAGTGGTTTATTTCAACAACCCAATGTGGCCTGGTGAGGTGTACTTAATACTTTAGTATCTTTATTTGGTACTTTGTTGTTATTTTTAGCATATTTTGTGATGTTTTAATCATATATTTCCTTATGAAGTATCTATGATCATTACATTCTAGCAGCTACAATGTATTCCCTTGTAGTTTTATTGATTATAGTTCTAGTTAATCTTGTCGTTAGTGATTTCTCTATTTAGTCAAATAATTATGACATTGCATTATTGCATGTGGTGAATATTAATGTTATTTGGTTTTCATAGTGCGTACTTGATCATGGTTTATAGTGAGGACTTAATGCTGTAGAACTATTTTAGCTAATCATGTTAGGGCTTATGTATTTGAGTACACTTATTCAAACTGAGCTGATTTAATTTTTGTTTTCCAAGTGTGAACCTAATAACTTTGTTTTCTCATGTCCTCAAACTAGAACTAGCAAAATTGCTTCACTTGTTCATCAGTTAATTAGATGGCTGATATTGTTTGAATTTTTATTTGTAGGAGAAGCACACTCACTAAAAGTTGAAAATATTTTGTTCAAGGAAAAGTCCAAGTATCAGGAAGTTCTTATTTTTGAGGTTTTGTTCTCTCAAATCTGTATTGTGGACTGTATTTAGAAATCTCACCCTTGTATCTCTCTGTTTTGATCTTTATTGTTCTAATATAATCTTCATATAGAAACTTTGTTAAACTCATTCTTTCTTCTTTTCTTGTCTGTAGTCAACAGCATATGGTAAAGTGCTTGTTCTTGATGGCATTGTTCAGTTGACTGAGAAAGATGAATGTGCCTACCAGGAGATGATAACTCATCTCCCCCTCTGCTCAATCAAATCTCCGAAAAATGTAATTTAATTGTTGAACCATTTTGCTTTTCATTTGCACATTGTTTGCTTTAGTTAGTTACCGTCAAACATGATGTGCATTTGATTTCTCGCATTCTTACATATAATACGAGATGGAGTTTTGGAAGGAAGCCCATAATATTCTCTAGCATTTTCCATGAGAAGATAGGTCAAGCTATGACTGTTCATGTGTATGTATCATCTGGGGTTGCTAGGAAGTATTCTCAAAACACATGCTATTTACTCTACTTCATGTGGGAAGTTGGAAATAATGGATTTGGCAGAGGGTGATGCTTTAGCCCTTCTCTTCCTGATAAGCTTGATTGAAAACAGAAGTGTAGTATTTAATGGCTTAAGTAGAAGATACTGATGGCTAATGATATTGAAGAATATATAGTGATACTGCACTATTTCAACACACTTAATCCACAAATGACTATAAAGTGTCAGCATCAATGTAAAGAGCTGCTTTACTCTATATGAACCATCTCCATGTTAGGCATTTTTTGGTTGTTCTTGAATTATAAAGTTTCCATGTTAGATGAAAAGAAAGGTTTTATGACTTGTATCTTACAATTGATAGAAACAATGTCAGTAGAGTTGGGATACTTCTATGTGCTTCTGAATCTTATTATTTTGGACTGCTGCAGGTTCTGGTTGTTGGCGGTGGCGATGGCGGTGTTCTTAGAGAAATATCCCGCCATAGCTCTGTGCAGCATATAGATATATGTGAGATAGATGACATGGTCATAGATGTAAGTAATGTTATGTAATGTACCACTTCCATTTCAAGTGATTACTAAGTTTCTTTACAAGTTGGTCATAGGTGTAACCAATTCATTGGATATTTTCTAGGTGAGCAAGAAGTTCTTCCCTGAGCTGGCTCTTGGATTTGATGATCCTCGTGTTAAACTACATGTTGGTGATGGTATGTTCCTGTTATAGTCATTTTGTTTGAAGTTACATTTTATTTGTTATCAATTCAGAATTTGGCTGCATGTTCTTTGCTGATTGCATTGTCCATGATTTTGACAGCTGTTGAGTTTTTAAGGAATGCACCTGAAGGAAAGTATGATGCAATTATTGTTGATTCTTCTGATCCCGTGGGTATGTTTCAGTCTATACTTGTGCGTTGAAATCTTATAAAAAAATTACTCCGCACTATAAGGTGGATCTCTTATTTTTTGTTAGGAAGAGAAAACATAGTGAGTTTGAATGTGAACTTTGCCCTAGTTAGCATCTCCTCACCTTTTGTTTGTCCAAATAGCTTCAGAGAAGTTTGTTGTCGTAGCGTTTGTCGGTTAGCTGGATGCTGGAATGGTAGTCTGATGTTGATTATTCTGTGATAATTGTAATTGGAGGCTGTTATATCTTTAATGTCACCCATTGGGTTTTGTTTCATGATTTAGGCCCTGCTCAAGAACTTGTTGAGAAGCCTTTTTTTGAAATGATGGCAAGAGCATTAAGACCTGGCGGTGTCCTTTGTAACATGGCAGAAAGTATGTGGCTGCATACACATCTTATTCAAGATACCATAAAAATATGCCGAGAAACATTCAAGGGTTCTGTCCATTATGCATGGGCTAATGTGCCCACATATCCAAGGTAACAATATCTCTTTTAATTTTCCAAAAGGCTTTAAGTAATAGAGTATATTTTGTCCAGCTATTTGAACTTCAGAATGTTAATCGACCATGTACTTTATAGTGTCATGACCGCCTGTGATTCCACCATTATTGTTGTGCTATTATTACTAGGAGGGTGAGGCTTGGCACAACGGTTAGGTTTGCCTTATGGTCTTGAGTAGGACTGGGCAAAAAAAAAACGAAATCAACAACTAAACCTAACCGACCAAACCGATCGGTTTGATTTGGTTAATTTTTTAGAACGGTTTGATTATGAATCGGTTATAAGATATGCATATTTTGATATCAGTTCGGTTATATATATTTATTGGTTAACCAAACCGAAAATGCATGTTGTATAACATTTTAATGTTTCAACTGACAATATTATTATTGTACTACTTTGTGGTTAAGTGTCGTATATGCGATGAATTATGAATACTATGTTTATAAATTTATGAGTTCGTAACTATATAATTGTGTTTACATATGATAAATAATGTGTAGTTAGTAAGCTATGTAAAAATGAAGGATGAAATAACAATTGGATTTGGTTATGAACTCCTATCATTTGAAAATTACACTAGCAATATAATTTCGTAAAAATTAAATTCTTTAAAGGACACCGAATCGGTTATTAATAAGTTTGGTTAACCGACCAATCCCGCCCATAATCTTGAGGTCACGCATTTGAGATATTCTCTCCCACAAACCTCACAATAGTGGGAGTCTCGTTGGTTGGACCGCCCTTTATGATGTGCTATTACAAACTCTTTCGATGTAGCCTCCATTAAAGAGTTATTCGTTTCTTTTATGGAAAGTATTTGAGGCGTCAAATTTGCAACTATTTTATTTTCTTGATTTTCAATATGTAATAAGCATTCAACTAGAGAAAGTCTAGCCTCTCTCAAGTCTCAACCGATTGTTCAAGTTATTTAATCAAAATTACCGACTTGTTATCTGTTATGTTTCTTTGGCAGTGGTATAATTGGATTTCTGGTATGCTCAACTGGCGGTCCACCTGTCGATTTCCTGAACCCTGTCAATCCGATTGAGAAGTTAGAAGGAGCTATGAAACACAGAAGAGAACTTAGATTCTATAACACAGAGGTACTTTCATTTCGTCACTTTCACTTATTATATCATCTTATATTTTATTGAGTGACTAGGTGCAATACAAGTTTGATGACTTTTAAGCTTGGAAATGCTATATGTGTACAAAGTGACGTGACAATCTACATGTCAAACAAAATATACTCTCTTTGTCCCGTACTGAGTGTCTTGTTTCTCTTGTATATATGTCCCAAAATGAGGGTCATGTCTTCTTTTTTAGAAAGTTATGCATGAATTACCAACATTATCATGAATATGTTACTTAGTGTCCATTGAGTTTGTTACTACATATGTTCATGGGGTTACAAGAGTAGATGTACAACAATAGCTAATTTCTTCTTAATATTTCTGAAAATAGAAAATGACACTCATTTTAGGACGGAGGGAGTATCATCTTGTTATGGTTCGACAGATGATAATTCGACATCCGTAAGACCACCGTTCCATGATTTCTTGTGCCCACTTGTTATGGTTTCTTGTACACTTAGTGAATTGTGATTTCTAGTACACTTTCTGGTTTTATTTGTTTAGTTGGCCACTTGATTGGCACTGTTATGTCATATATCATTGGCCCTTGTATACATATCTTTGTTATAAATGGGGAGTGGAACTCAGTCCTTCCCGGCCTTTTGAATCTCAATGGCTGAAAAATGGCTCGTCTCATGTTTATCTTAGTTGCTGACAATTTAGAAACGTCTCATGTTTTGCTTGGTCGTTAACAATCATAGTTGAAACACGCGACATGGGTTAGGAATGGTGATTAAAAATGTAGAAAATTCTCGTGTTTTGCTAGGTCATTAGCAAGCAAAGTAGAAATACACGACATGGGTTTGGAATGTCATACAAAATTATACACTTTCCTCTTTCACATCAACCTGATGAAAATTTTGTTTTATGATTGGCAGATTCACACGGCAGCCTTTGCCTTGCCTTCGTTTCTGAAGAGGGAGGTGAGCGCTCTCCGCGAATCATCAGTCGCAACTCATTGAACGGATCGGCATTTCCTATTTAGTTCATAACAGTACTTATTTGATCTGATAATTTGAGAGTTTAGCTGATCATTACATGGACATATGTTGCCAAATACATTTTTATGTTCAATTATGTGGTATTTTCCGTGACCGGTTGATAGATTAAGCAAATGTTTGGTGTGAAATAATGTTTCTTTGGATTTGATTGATGAAATATTGTATTTCCGGATGGGAATCGGTCATGTATTGATGATTATTTGGGAAATATTGCTTATTTTTCCTACTGTCTTTTTAGTTTGAAATTGGTTTATTTTGGTTGAAATAAATGTGTGGATTTGTTCTACCCGTTCCTAGAAATTGATTCGGTCTATTTTATGTTATTCGAATCGTAAAGATGTTGATTGAAAGTACCCATTTCGAACTGAATTGCCAGCTTTGAGGACAGCTGACAAATCTTAAACTGTAAGAATTTGAGATGAGCCGTTGAAGCTAATAGAAAATGCTCTGCACTCCAAGGCAATTTTTTTTGGTATCTTCACTCAATAATATAAATAAATAAATCTAGTCCATTTGAATATGCTGATAAAAAGTTGTAAAATTAAAGTGATTTTTATGACTGCAATGCTTATAGTCCAAATTAGCGAATTGTCAGCAAATCCTCGCAACTTAGCACATCTACGTTGAACCTTGCATAATTTTGTTTGAATCTCCCACCGATTATGTAACGTTTATAAATATTTATCCATTGGTTAAAGAGCTGAAAACGACGTCGAACTGACTTACAATAAATATCTGAAGATTCAGCCTGTGTCCGTTATCACACTGAACCCGCCACGCGCCAGCCACACTCTCCTCCTTCTCGCATTCCATTTTTCTCTCCTTTTCTCGAGAAAATTCGCTGCTCAACCTCAGCCGAGAAAATATACCTAACCGGCTAACCGCATTCCGCACAACCGCGAGTGAATCTTGAGGACATGTATTGCCTTTCTTCTCTCTACGTTTCGAAATTGATATTCTGGGAAAATTTGTGATGTGAAATGTTACTTTCCGTCAAAAACAAACAGATACTTCTCTTTTCAGTCTCTGATGCATTTGTATATTTTATATTTTTGCCTGAGAAAACTTTTTCTGTCTGTTCAATATGAAACATGTTGTCTCATTTCAAGGTTTTGAAAGTTTTTTAAAGGTAAATTTGTGGTATGAATTGTTATTTTCCGTCAAAACAAACAGAAACTTCTCTTTTCAGTATGCGATGCATATGTGTATTGCATTTTGTTTTCCAGAAAACTTTTTATGTCCGTGCAAAAAGAAACATGTGGTCTCATTTCGAAGTTTTGGAAGTATTTTCCTTTGAAATGATAATTTCTGTTTTTGCTTTTTTCTCTACAAATTTCAGGTAATATTTGTGTTATTTGTTTATTTATCATTTTGTTCAATCACTCTTTTTTTGTCTGCATATGTTAAACTGTTTCCTTTTATGTAGATTGTTTCAGGTTCTCAGCTTACTTGGTGCTCTTGATGAAGTGCACGATGATGAGTGCGCTACGTGATTGTGTTGTTTCTAATCAGAGGCTTTTACCTTGTCATGTAATTAGCTCCTTTTTTTTTCTCAATACAGTACTGTTTCTGTTTGTTTGCGAATGTGCATTTCATTTTTTTTTTTTTTTTTTTTTATAAGCAAGCAAATGTGCATTTCATTTAAGCTTACTACTTCAGGCGATTTTTGCTAAGTATCTATGCTTCTGTATAATTCTTATCGAGGCTGGAAGAGTTTGATTGAGTCGTGAATTAGACCTTCACCGGTTCTAACAATTCATCATAGTTGTTAATGTTTGGTCAAACATTGTGTCTTATTCATTCTAGTGTAGTTCCCTTTAAAACCTACTCTTACCACATATATTCCTGTTCTAATTTTTCTTACAGTTTATATATTGAGGTTTCTAAGATTTTTATTCAAATCTTGAGGTGGTAAATTTTCAATTTGATAGCGGCAAGGATGTTAAAAAAAACTATTGCTGTAATTTGCTTTTTTTAGTTAAATGTCAAAGCAGTATATGGTTTCAGTTGTTTCTGTTTTGTAACATGGTATTCATGAGGACAACTGCATGGCTTTTCATTAGGAAAGTAAAAGTTAGATGATGATGATTATATGAAATGATTACTCCGTATGACTGAACCACAAAGGCCTATCAGCATGTATAGGGCTATATAATTTCTCAATCTGCTTTGCATCATTCAGCATACTGCTTCTATGTAGTCTAGTTATGAATTAAATGACCTATCACCTTTCTGAAAGTGTACTGGTAGATTCTTTTAACCTATATCTTCTAATTGAACCACTTGGGTGCTCAACTATTCGTAAGTTATGTATTACCTATTATGTACTAAAAAACTCATGAATGATGTGTTTTCCAATTTGCAGGTCACTGAAACAGCCGATTTCCTGAAATTTGCACCCTCCAACTTATGTTGCAAGTTTGCATGTCGGCCTTGTAGACTTCGAGCAAACCAGCCAGTTCACATTGTTCAACTATTAGCAACACAGAAGAGGAACTTAAGGCCGGGGACTTCAGTTTTTGCAATCCCAAATGAGAATGATGAAGCTGAGAATAGCAGCTCACATATTTGTGCAGATGACCAAATACCAACACCTCTAATAGGTGTGGAAGATGTTGCTTCTCTGCTGCTTGCAGAAGCAAACTTCTCTTCGAGTTCTGTGGGAAATCAAGGAGGCCTACTTGACAAGCTGAAAGCTGTTCACTTACATGTATTAGCATCAGAACAATGGAATGCATCTCGGCTCAAATTATGTCACAGGTACACCTTTCTTTTGGATCCAATGAACTGTTTATTTTTGTGTTTCCTGGTCGTTTCATACTTTTGAATAACTGTTTTGGCCTTGGACTTCTGAACTGAACAAGCTCACCCTACAAAGATTCACTTTCCCATTATCTAATGAACCACCTAAGATGCACTGTTTGGAAATATCTTTGTGAAACTATTTTGGTGGTATGATAATTGAAATTTTCTATTTTCTGTTCAGTTGATCTTATATTATATGTTGTGTTGAAACCACTGAATAAATCCAGGATACTGTGTTTACTGTTTAGGAATATCTTTGTGAAAATATTTTGGTGTATGATAATTGATTTTTTATTATTTCCTATTCAGTTTGATCATATTTTGTGTTGTGTTGTTATGTTGTAACCCCTGAATAAGACCAGAATATTGACTTTATTTCTTAACGTCATCTCGTTTCCCACAATTCTCCATAACTTGTAATTCAGGAACCAAATCAATCTTTTTAATGCTGTTTGGCTTTACTATGATCTCCCACACAACAAATGCATGTCTAGTGTTATATTGACATAACAAATAGTGCAATAACATGGTAAATCCATTATTTTTCTTTCAAAAGTTCACTGAAAACTGGTGCAGTTAGATATTTGGTTGGCATATACAATAATAATTTGGAAGTTTCTGGTGCAAACTGAATTCTGCCTGTTTTTTTTTTTTTTCTTCTTTTGTTAGGACTTTACACTAATGGGGTTTCTGTCCTAACAGAAATTACTTGGTGAGTGCAACAAATTTGATACATTATCTGGCATTGAAATGCCTGGACATGGAGCAGCTCAAAGAAGATCTTGCTATGATTGGCCTTATGAATTTAGAGACCATCAATCCACACGTCCTTTCTAGCCTTACTGCGGGCATTCAACTATTGGAAAACATGTATTCAAACTCGCTGCATGACGGAGGCAATATGAGAGCAAGTTTCCACACTGAGAAAAGTTCAGGAAAACAAAAGAATTGGGACTTCAAAATGCACTCGATGAGGAAGAGGGTGTTCTCCAATGTAGAGTTATTGTTGGGCCCATTTGAGGATGCCAGAACTACTCATATCATGGTAACAGTTGGCCAAGAAGTTACTGACAGTGAAACACTAGTATATGATCTTCTCAAGGCGGGGGCAACCATCTTTCGGATAAATTGTGCTCATGGCAATCAAAGTGTTTGGAGTGAGATAATCAGAAGGATTAAAAAAAGCTCTCAATTGTTGGAGAAGCCATGTCGAATTCTTATGGATTTAGCTGGACCAAAGCTCCGAACTGACAGTCTGGAATCTGGTCCGCGTGTGATGAAAGTGTCTCCCAAGAAAGATGCCAGTGGAAATGTGAGCTTCCCTGCCCAAGTTTGGCTGCACCACGAAGGAGCGTTTTCTGTTCCTCCGCATTTGTCTGTTGATGCAGTTCTGTGTTTGGACAGCCAGAAATTTCTCAGAAATCTTGAAGTTGGTGATACAGTGAATTTCTTTGATGCTAGAGGAAAAGAAAGGCATCTAAATGTTTCAAAAAAACTCCATGTTATCTCTGGTACCGGCTTCTTAGCCGAATGCTCTAAGACTGCTTATATTGAGTCAGGAACGAAGTTCTACATTAAGAGACATAAAGGTAAGCTTCCTTCTGGTCGGGTTGTGGATGTTCCTGCTGCGGATTCATTTTTGAGAATAAAAGTTGGTGACCTCTTGGTCATATCAAGAGATAGAGATAGCTCAACTATTCTGTATCAAATTTCGGGTCAAGCAGTTGGTGTCCAGAGGGTGGCTTGTTCTTCCAGCTATCTATTCGATTCTGTCAAGCCAGGAGATCCCATAGCATTTGATGACGGAAAGATTTGGGGGGTTATAAAAGGATGTTGCAGCGAAGAGGTTATTGTCACAATCACTCATGCCGGTTTACGAGGGAGCAAACTTGGATCGGAAAAGTCTATCAACATACCAAACAGCGAGATTCGATTCGAAGGCCTGACTTCGAAAGATATCTTAGATCTAAAGTTCGTAGCCGCCAATGCTGACATGGTGGGAGTCTCATTTGTCCGCGATCCTAGGGACATAATTCTGCTGCATCAAGAACTGGAAAAGCGGAAGCTTAAAAATATAGGAATAGTTTTAAAGATTGAAACAAAAAGTGGATTTGAAAAGCTACCTCTTTTGCTACTGGAAGCAATGAAGTCCTCTAATCCTCTCGGAGTAATGATTGCTAGAGGAGATCTCGCAGTGGAGTGTGGGTGGGAAAGGTTGGCTGATATACAAGAAGAAATTTTAGCAACGTGTGATGCCGCCCACATACCGGTAATATGGGCCACTCAGGTTCTTGAGTCACTGGTCAAGTCTGGCGTGCCGACCAGAGCTGAAATTACTGATGTGGCTTGTGGTAGGAGGTACGTGCTCAATCACTTCTTTTTTTCACTTCTTACTGATGATGTTAAGGTGTGTGGTCTTAAAATAAAAGACACCCTAGTCCTTGTTTGATGTTTCCAAAGTGTATTGAAAACACTGTGCAACCATGCTATAACTCAGTAAAAGGCTGGCCCTGTGCACTAGACCAAGGCTGTTCATTGGGCCAAGAGTGGATGGTCCGGTCCATTTTCCGGTCTGCCCTGAATTTTGCACAACCCTGCTACATGAGACTCACTATAGTGGGGGTCCGTTTGGAGGTCATTTTTGTACACAGCCTTCTCCATGCTTTTGCAGGAAGGCTGTTTCTCCGACTCATTGCGCTAGGGCTCAAGTGCTCAACCTCCCTGCCACACTGCAATCTCATCTCCAATCGTTTTTAGAGCCTAAGAACAATAATATTAATAAACTCACAAGTTAAAATGTTTCCTGATCTAAAACCTTTCTTTTTTGTATCCAACTATCAATTTGGAGACTCTCACCATTGTGGGGTCCATTTGGAGGTCATTTATGTATGCAACATTTCCTTACTTTTGCAAAGAGACTGTTTCTCTTACTCATTGCACCACGGCTGACCCTAAATGCCATGCAGCATTACAGCAATCTTGTGTCCAATTAGTTGGTTTCCTTTTCTTTTTGCGAATTTTCAATGTTAAATTATATGTATTTTTATTTTCGCAGGGCGAGCTGCATCATGTTGAACAAAGGGAAACACATCGTGGAAGCTGTTACTACTCTGGATACCATCCTGCACAGCAACGCTTCCTGCAAGATGAAAGCTGAGCTGAAGCCTCTTATGCTGTCCAGCCACACCTTGTAGCACTATTCCACTTGCTCATCATGTTCATATATGCCAGGTAAAGTTGACTTTTTAACGTGCAGCAATTGGTTTCTCTTTCACACAAGAACAGTATTAATATCTTAGCATCTGTGAATAGTATTGGTTTAGATAGTATATCTGCTGGATAGGATGACATGGGAAATTCTTTGTTATATTGTTCTATATATTGTCGATTTCAGACTTTGGGACGATATGCCAAATATATTGTCTTGCATTAACTAAACCTTTTTTTTTTTTTTTTTGCATTTTGTTACATTATAGAGTAGCAATTACATTTTCCCTATATTTCATTATATATAACGTCTAATATAGTTAAGATGTAAGAATCTGAAAATTTTCCAGATTTCTTCTCCTCCACCCGGAACGAAGAATTTCCAATTTCTGCTTCTCCAACTCTGGGATATGACAATTTTCAGATTTCTCCTCATATATTTGAAGATCATTTATAATTCTAACTATAAGTTATATTGCATCTATTATGAATAGACAGTCTCGTCTTCTTGACGTACCAGTGCTCTATACGTATCCAACATTTGGACACTCGGATACTTGATTTTACGTGTATCTCAAACTTTTAATAATGTTATTAAGCGGACACGTGACCAATCTAAAACACATCGACAAGCATGACTTCATGTAACTTATACAAACTAATACACCAAATATAAATGATCATTTATTATTACTGAACATATCTTCAACATATCGTGTCTATGATGTTATAAAAAGTTGTGTGTCGCCGTATCCATATCATGTTGTGTCTCGCATAGTTGCACATATGAAGGCATTTTATATTCAGTTTCTGCTTTGCAAGTTCACAAAGAATGTCCATATTTGTAGTGCTATTTTCTGCTATTTCATGTCATGTGGCCTTTTTTCTTAGTATAGATATACACTAGAGACTTCATTTACATAGAAAAACAGTCATTCCTAACTGCAACTTTAACTGTTGGAGCTTTCTGGTTAGTTAAGCCTATATCCTCCCATCTCCGGCGAGCCGACGGCCTCGGGAGATTCTCCGGCACGATGATCTCGAACGACTTGGTTTGCCAAGAAGGGCACATCCTTCTGTCACTCCATTTGGCTGTGGACACAGCTTTCTCATAAATTGATGGTTCTGCAAATAGCTGCATATCCATGTGAGTATCATTGTTTGCAATTACAGGCCTTTCTGCTGCAATAGTACTTGCATCTCCTATTTGTAAGCCTATTATCATGCAAGAGGAAGCCAAGCTCACAGCACACTGGTTCCTCCATTTTTCACTTCCCCACCTACACAGTTAAATTATTTTTGAGAAAACCAAGAATTTAGTGACTGTTAATGTAAAACAAGGTGAAAGATTGAAATAACTATCCCTAATGTTCCTAGGTTTGTAAACATGTTGCCCAGTTAGGACTGATCCATGTCTGCAATTGGGATCGATAGGTATCTGACAACATGTTGCTAACTACCTATAGATATTTGCAAGTGTTCTAAATACATGTAAAACACATGTACTTGAAACACGTGTATCAACACCTTTGTCTAGAATTTATGCGTCAAACGAGGCATCAATTTTAATTGGTAGCGATGGTTGATCAGTCTTTCATTTGAAAGGGCGGCTCACATTACGATACTCTGCTTATAACACTGGAACCCAATAACAAAAGCTCCAACTTTCGAGGAAACATATAGTAACAACATACCATGAGATCTGTGTTGTTGTCCTTGAAGTTGAAGTTGAACTTGAAGATGGAGGTGGTGGTGAGAGGTTGAGACTGCATCGAGCTGAGATGGCCATTTTTTTGTTGATAGCAAAACAATAATAGAAAAGTAGTTGATTGTACGGTGCACTATATAGATTTTTTGGTTGATCTTTATATTTTTCTTTATAGTGGTTGGTCTGGTTACGGTAGCTGAGTGAGACTGCAAGGTTGGCTCTTTGTGAGTATGTTCACTATTATTGCTTGCTTCCTTAGAACTTGGGGTGGTTGTTTCTTGGACCCTTTCTAAGACAAGACGGCCACGCCAACACAACTGTAACTGAGTTCGTTCATCTAACTAATCTATTGATTGAGTCCTAATTATGATCTATTGATTTGTCAATACAGAAAAAGATTTTAGCCACATAGTTACGGCTCGTTGAGACTCAGCTGAACCAATGAGGTGCTAGTCAGAGGCGCCTCACAATTAAAACTTTTATTTGTCCTAATAAAATTGTGAAAGTTCATGGTTCGTATGTGTTGTATTTTAGGTGAGTCTCAACCAATAACGCTTTGGTTTTGTTGAGACCCATTGCTCTTTTGTTAGTGAAGTAATTTAATTGTGAGAATGTTTCATTTTAGTATCTCAATTATTTCAATAAATAATAATTGAGTAATTGAAATACGCAGCATACATGTCAATTTGGTCCACTATGGTTTTGCTACAGAATTGTTTCATTAAATTTAATAAATTAATGCGTCACATGTAAGAAAAGATTCTAATTTAGGATCGCGTTGGGATAGACATTTCAAATTCGATCCCAAAAGAAAAAAATCTAATCCAAAGTTTTGAATTGTCAACTCTAATATCTCCGGCAACCAATTTCTTCATGCTACTTTACGCAAAACAAACACGACAGACAATAATTAAAAGCAACATTTCAATCGTGGCACAAACTCTTCTACATAGAGGAACTCAGTTGCAGAAATAACAGCCTATATCACTTGACAAACGATAGGAAATTCACACACAACACATGACATACAACAAAATCAAAGCACATACACAACAAAATCAAAGCTCATATGTCACATTGACGATAGCTAGGATCTCCAGGCTTCTCTGGCAACCTTGTCTTCCTCGCACCATTACGCCTCAAAGCGCGCAGCGCATTAGCAGCAAATCGCGCTGCATAAATGGTGGCACCCAGGTTTGGCGAGCTTGCATCTTGCAACCTGTTCTCCTCTACCCGAAGAGACTCTTCCACTTTCTTTCTCTTATAGCGCCGCCAGGAGGCCTGTATGAAACAAGCTGCCCAGGTCCGCCATTGCTGCGAGTAAAACCTGAGGGTGTGGCGGAGCTGCTTGCTGTGTAGCCTGCGGAACTGGGATGCTACGAACTTTAGATCGTCTGCCATTAGAGCAAAGGCTTCCACTTCTACGATAGGCCGAACAGTTCTGGTGGAGATGGGGAGGTCTGATGAGGAGCGTGGATCAAGAGCCCATGTGAGGAGCTCTTCACCACAGAAATCACCGGCTTTGAGATACACTGAATTGAAAAATCCAGTTCTTCCACCATTTGTAGTCATGCTCAACAGCTTCCCTCGTACGATGAATAGCATTTCTTCTACTCGGTCTCCCTCCCGAAACATGTAACTCTCTGCGGTGTAGAGTACTGGTTTGAGACGTTCACACAGTGCATCCAACAGTTGTTCGTCCATTTTTTCAAACATCGGGACCTAAATGCATACAAGAAAACGAGTTAATAAATCAAAGCGAGGAAAATTGAATCTCAGCCGAACCAATAACACGACTAGAATTCGCGTGATCTACGATGAAATCTGCGACAAAAGCAAAACCGTCACGGATCTGCAATAGAGGGATCGTCGCAGATGTGCCATTGCAATGCTGCAACAAATTTACTAAGAAGAAACACCATCGCTAATGAATAGTGAAAACAGATATAACTATAGTTTTTTAAACATATCCGTCGCTATATGCCATTTCTGTCGCATAAAGCATGATCTGCGACGAAATATTCCATTGTAGATCATGCGAGTTAGTGTAGTGTAGGTTGACGTCAGCTCATGTACTATCACTTACACGCACCGCACAAATCTATTTTCTTTACATTTTGACCGAATATCAACCACTAATAGCTTGGTTGAGAGTTCATGCTCTCAATCAACATTCTACAGTTATAAGAGTGCATAAAATCTTTGTCCATTTTTTCAAACATTGGCATCCAAAATGCATATACCAGTAATCGAGTTTGCAAATCCATATTGTAGAATTATACGAGTACACAGATTCTCCCTCTGTCCCAAAATGAGTGTGTTATTTCTATTTTTTGCAAAAATTAAGAATTACTAAATAATTTAACGTATTTCTAATATTACGCCATTTTCACACCTACACCCCATTGTGCACTCATGTGCTGTCCATGTGCATTGCATAAGTGATAAAGGTAATATGAAAAAAATAATAATATAATAATCTAAAAATAGAAACAAGACACTCATTTTGAGACAAAAAATTTAAACAAATAGGACACTCATTTTGGGATAGAGGGAGTATAAAACAAGTACAGAGACGCACATCTATTTTTTTTTTTTTTTTTACCAAAAACTTCTAATTTATTAGTTCATATTGAATTATAACAAAGATAACATAAAACCAAAGGTTTGAAAATCAATGCACATAGAAAAGCTTGACAAAAAAACATATGACCTAAGACCAACCTACAAACAAAAACTCAACACTACCAAATTTAGTCACAATGACTAAATCATCTTGAAAAATAAAGTTGAAGACACTGGAATCCTCCATCTTCACTTGAAGTACACAAACAATTGAAAACGATTGAACATGAAAATTAATATGATTGCGTGAAAGTCGTTGCCGATGTCCTCTCGCCACCATTGGGTCTGTCATCTGATTTGGTAACAAACTCAATTCATTTGAGGACTTCAATCGAACCACCATCTTTCAAGCCACCCTCTCCTTCCCTGAAACCGTCGTAGATCTCCAACATTCCATATGCACACACCAATCAGAGAAAAAACTCTCCGCAAATTCTACGTTGCCAATACACAAACTTAATAGCACTTTAGCTTGCAATCAAAATGAGAAATACCATAATTAATTATCTGTCAACTCAATAGACTGCCACCGCTCTGAAAATCAGGCGCAACCGCGCAAAAATTCTAATTGACCCTCTAAATGGCATAGGAAGAATAAGATATACAACTATTTAACCAATGCTTTAACAGTGAGAAAGTTGAGAAACAACAGAAAAATATCTCTATCTATCAGTATCAATTCAGAGCTGCGGGTGACCAACCACCGCCAGTCACCACCACCAGGTGTCTCTCTCCTTCCTCATTTTTTTCATTTCTTGCACGTGTCTAAATAGTCTCTCCACACCTCCTCTGACCTCTCCTCCTCCTCCTTCTTCACTTTCCTTATTTTATTGTCTGAAAACTGAAACCCAGCAGCGATTGTCTCTTCACATCTCTCTGCATTACCTGCAGCTTTTCAAATCGTTGACTCTCCTGGCACCTTCTCCTCAAGATCGGTCAAAATTACCGCCTTTGATTTCTCATTTGGGGGCTCCTCAATTTCTGTTTTCAATATTCAAAATTTGCTTAAATAAAGGGCCGTTTCTGTATTTATTGTGATCTTTCCGTATCTGGGTCTTTACCATATAGATCTGAAAGAGACCTTCTTTAGCTCATGTGGATATGTCCGCCGTCGACCATGTGGGTTTGCCGAAGATGGAACCCAAGCCCGCCGCCGACAAGAAACCGGCGCCGGTGTCGATGGACCATGTGCTGTTGGCTCTGGGGGAGACCAAGGAGGAGAGGGATTTGCGAATTCGGAGTCTTTTCAATTTCTTCGATTCCGGGAATGATGGGTTTTTGGATTATACCCAGATAGAGGCTGGCCTGTCGGCGTTGCAAATTCCGGCGGAGTACAAGTATGCTAAGGATCTTGTGAAGGTCTGTGATGCAAACAGGGATGGGAGGGTGGATTACCAGGAGTTTAGGAGATATATGGATGATAAGGAGCTCGAGCTGTATCGGATTTTTCAGGCCATTGATGTGGAGCATAATGGGTGCATTATGCCGGAAGAGTTGTGGGACGCACTTGTCAAGGCTGGTATACCATATTTTCTATGCTTATTTAATCTGTTTGATGATGTTGAGTGGCTTTTACATTGGTGGCAATGCAATGCTTATCAGGAAGTTTGTTAAATTAGTGAAAAACTTTATCTTTAGAATACTTGCAAGCCTTTGCAGATTGGAAAGCTCATTTACCACTTGTTAGTTGTAGCGATACTGTGGGAAATTTATGAAAGGGTAAGTTTTGGTGGAGCTTGTAGTTATATTTAAAGAAAACACTTAGGATGGATATGGACTTGATTCATATTCTCGATACCAGGCTTCTGTGCTTACCAAAATTGATGACCGGTTACTTTGTAGAAAGGGTTCTACCTGTCTATCTATCTTCTTTGGTTGTAATGTATATGCTGATGATACTTTCCTGATGTGGACAGTTACCTCTTTCTTATTTTTTGTGGGTGGGAAGAGGTAAAATAATTCCATAATGGTACCGATGCATTGCCAGTTGCCATGCGGGATGTGTACTTATGTCAATGTCTAGGTGCAGCTTTTTGTTAATGCAGTAACTATATAATTCACAAGTCACAACATTGCAAATGTATATAAGCATGTCCATATCTAAAGGAAGATAAGCTCCTTGGTGGCTTGGTGGAGTTTGATATATATTCTTAAGGGGTTCGAATTTATTCTATAGCAGTGAACCTAACTTAAACCTTTTTTATGATCCCGTGAAAGGTCTAATTCTGCATTAAGGTAAGCATAGGATTTAAAAGATTGGAGTTCATGGTGGACCCAGTAAATGCTGTGTTTTCCTTAGGTGAGAGTATATGGTGCTCTGTGCACATATTTTAAATATTATTATTTACATACCAGTGGATATCATAGTGACCATAAGATTTTGCTCAAATTTTCAAGGTGGAATTATAATTGGACGTCCTTAGGAGAATATGGTACACACTGGAACTTAAAAAAAACATGCCTTTTGCTTTTCAATAATTCTTACAAGTGTATTATCTTTCAATTTCTTATTTGGTAATGTTTAATGTAGATATTTATCCAAAATTAGAAATGGGTAAGTCCATGAGCAGGGTATCCATAACTGATCGGTTACTCTTAGTTTTATTAGTTTGAATAATTTTTAAAATGGTTGGAAAGCTCTTCCTTGCTTAATCTTTGTTAATGTGCGAAATTTAAAATAATATAATTGCCTGAGAGTGAGACTGTGGAAAATGTCGTATTTTCCTTAGATGTGTTATGCTTCATAGGCAGATTCATCTTGAAATGAAGATTTGTGGGCACATTCAGAACATGGACTGAAGTAGAAGGGATCTAGGACACTTCCATAGGTTGAATTTTTCTTTTGTTATGCAACAAGCATCTATTATAATTTTCTTCCTTCTAAAAATTTAATAATATTTAATGACATTTCTTTGTTAAGCGAGGTGAAAGTGCTTAGTAACCCATGGTTTTCTGTAAACCTCCCCACCTCCCTTTTTCCATCTTATAAGCCCTGGCAGTTATATTTTGCAGGAATAGAAATGGATGATGAAGAACTGGCTCCGTTTGTGGAGCATGGTTGCAAGTA
>JAYMTE010000275.1:0-20358 GCA_036897545.1 Pelargonium fulgidum
CTGGGTTGGAAGAAATGATAAAGAAGAGGCTCTGGTGGCAAATGCTGGTTCGTAAGGTTGTCTCCAAGGAAGGCAAAGTGTTAATCGATTAGAGAGGGAATGAAGTTTGCTAAAGATTGGAGGTGGCAGAGATTGGTGGTCGAATCAGATGCATATTCGATTGCTTTAGTCTTTAAGAGTAGCAGAAAGGAGAATGGTCATGTGGGGTTGCTGTTAGACCACATTATTGCTCTTTGTTCTGATTATGTTTATAGATCAGCGAATATAATAGGACATGAATTAGTTAGACCTCTCTTCTATTATATTTTAGTCGGATTCTATTCCGGCATTTTGATTTGGTTCATTAACGAAATTCGTCAAAAAAGAAAAAGAAAAAAAAAAATGTGAGTCATTTTTTATTTTTAGAAAGAGAGAATATAGGAATAGATGAAGAAATAGGGGTTATGTATGCTAATAATAATAGAGGTGCGCAAGGCAGTTAGGAAGAGAAGAATGGCAGAGAGGCGTAAATAAGTAGAAAGGAGGGCAATAGAGAAGAGAAAGAAGAAGGAAGAGAGAGGAAAAGGTGGGAGCTGTGGATCACATCACAATTCACATGGATGGGAGGTTGTAGTCTCCTCCTTCTCCTCTGACCTCTCTCTCTTGTTTGTCTCCATCTCCTTCTCCACCTGCCATCTCCACCTCCTCTTCTTCTCCAGATCTTCCCAGAATTTCTCTTCATGGCGGAGGATATGGTATCTCTTTCCACTTTTTCCACTTTTTTTTTTTTTGAAATTTTTGATTCTCTATTTTTCTTATAATTCCGTTCGGTTTAAGTTGATTTGTCTGTGTTTCGCTCTAATTACTCTGTTTGCTTTGGATTTTGACTAGTTTTTTTTGCTGTTGCTCTCTTGGCGATATGTTGATGCTTGATTTTGCTTTTTCCTGAATTGTTTGGCTTCTCAATATCGATCTGTCTCTTCGTTGCCTCTTACATATCTGGCATTTCAGAATTATTTTCTCTTTTACCGTGTTTATTAGGCATAGCTAATCGTTTGTGTTCGTATTGTGTTCAATTGGGGCTGGATATGGTGAGGACATTCCCATATTTCATCGTGTGTTGATTATCTCTCTTTTTAATTTGATTATCTTTCATATCTAGCGACTTGCAATCGAGAATTGTTTTTTTTTTACCTCTTAATTGTGTTCATATTATGTTCATTGTGTGTTGATTCTTTTTATTTGATTGCGTGAATTCAATCTAAGTGAATTGTGGAAATTGGCTTTGATGTTTGTTTGCTTTTGGGAGTTTGGTATCTTCCTTTTATTATTAATATTATATCTCAACCCTAAGAGGATTTGTTGACATCATAGGAGCAAATTGAGATTGATTGATTGATTGAAGATTTGGATGCTCGTTGTTGTTTGTTTATAACATGAAATTACTCTTATGGTCCTATTTCTTTGATGATGCTTGTTAATCCATTATGGTTAGATTTTGATTCTATGAGAGCATTCGGTGACAAATTTGGAATATATGTTAATATCAGTTTTTAAAGTTTGATCTGTATGCTCTACAGGAAATGGCAGCTGCAGTTATTGATGGAAATGATCCTGTCACTGGTCATATTATCTCCACTACAATTGGAGGCAAAAATGGAGAACCCAAGCAGACCATTAGTTTCATGGCAGAGCGTGTAGTTGGAACTGGTTCATTTGGAGTTGTTTTTCAGGCAAAATGCCTAGAATCTGGGGAGACAGTGGCTATAAAGAAGGTTTTGCAGGATAAAAGATATAAGAACCGCGAGTTGCAATTGATGCGTACAATGGATCGTCCAAATGTAGTTTGTTTGAAGCATTGTTTCTTTTCCACTACCAGTAAAGACGAATTTTTCCTCAACTGGGTCATTGGAGTAAGTTGCTGGCGAACTGGCATTGGTGTTATAATTGAAATGATGGAACTGATGGAGTTTGGAGAAAGATATATATGGAAGAACAATTATTTGGAATTCGTGGTTGAGGTTGGAGGTCAAGAATTAAGGTTGGAAATTGTTTGGTTGCTGACAAATGAGGATGGTGATTTGACATTCATGGTTGGATTGGCTTTGTCGTCTCGCAATTTGTCGGGGTCGAATTTTCATAACCTTGAGGACAAGGTTAGTCCTAGAGAGGGGAATAGTAGTGCAAGCCGTACTTGGAGGTCAAGGAGGAAGTTGTGCCTGTTGAGTTCAACCTGGGAACAAGTAGCATTAAAAAGTGTGATCAATTCTATGGAACATATTGCTGCAAAAATATGTTGTGCAATGCTTCTTGACAAAGGTTCGAACATGTTGACATCTCACGCACGATGGAACCCGGGAATTGATTGGTCTTATTCACAACATTGGATTGTCATGAAGTTGAAAAACAAACTCAAGGTGATGAGATCGACTACATTAATAGAAGTTGATTGTGAGATGGTCCTCTGTGATGATGGCATTGAAGCTTTGGTGAAGGTGTGCATTGTGGATCGCAATTTACAGGTCAAACTCAATGAATATGTAAACCCCAACAAAGTGGTAGCAGATTATAGGACTGAGATTACTGGAATTGCTGCAAAAGATTTGGAGGTGGTCACTTGTTCATTGGGGAATATACAGAATTCCATGAAGAAGCTATTATCACTTGGAACAATTTTAGTGGGACACAGTTTGAATAATGATCTAGAAGCAATGAAGATAGATCATGCAAGAGTCATTGACACCTCATTTATCTTCAAGTATTTGGGCGGGTTGAGTCATAGAAGACCTTCCTTGAATAATTTGTGCAGGTCAGTGTTGGGCTATGAAGTTCGTAGGAAGGGTGCTCCTCACATTTGTCTGGATGATGCATGTGCTACTAGTTGCCATGGAGTTCAATATTGGTGTCCTTCACAGCCCCCTGGAAATATTAAATATGCAGCCTTGGTCCTTGGTTCATTTGTCATTAAAGGTGCTTCTATGCTTGTCACTGTTCAGGGTGTTTGCTGGGTTAGAGATAAATTGATGGAAGTAGAGTGGAATCATCTTGCAGATAAGGGGAGATGTAAACAAATTGCAGTCTCACCAACTGAATTGGGATGCATCAATATTGGAAAAATGAGAAGGAGCAGGTTCATTTGGGACCCAGGAGCTTACTATGGAAGGGGTCCAGAAATTGATTGGTCTTGTTTGCAAAATTGGAAAAGAGCATGGTATGAAAATTGTACTTCTGGAATCCAATCCTTGAGGACAAGGATTTGGATAAGAGAGGGGTATTGCTGTGACTCTAACGGTCAACTGGAGAAGAAGAAAGAAACGTTGCCGTATTGGGTTAATGAGCTTGAATTTGACATATCGGAAACGTCGTCGTTGTGGTTAAGTAAGAATTCCAAATGCGGTGTCGTTTGGGGTCGTGTCTTTGCTTGCATTGCAGGAACTGCACTGTAGAGGAGTTAGTTATCAGAGCAGTACTGTAGGAGCTATATAAGCTCTGTTTTTGGTGTGTAATGGGTATGCTGTGAATGAATTGTTTTGGCCGTTTTGGCTTGGCTCTGTTGTTCTTGTTTGGATCATCAGAGAGTGTGTGTGTGTTGGTGTTTTGGGTGTCGATTGTGGTGATTTTGTAATCTTCATTTGGAGTAATGAAACAGAGCTGATTTACTCTGTTTTCTGGGCATTTTCTGTTGTGTTGATTGCTGGAACTAGGGAAGTTGTTTTGTGGTTTATATTAATTGTTGTTCTGTGGATTATTTGTGTTCACTTATAGTTGGATCCACAGCAGTGGTATCAGAGCAGTAAAATCCAGGACCATGCCTCCAAGGAATGAAGCTACACAGTTGGAAATGGTTGAAGAAATTCCATTGTTCGATGGCTACAACATGGATGTACAAGATTGGGTTCACTGTTGCTCCAAAGTGTGGTATCGAAAGATCCAAACCAGTGATGCTATTATGTTTCTCGAAATTGGGATGCGTATGAGAGGTGAAGCATCTTCATGGTTTTGGGATTTGGAAGCCTGGACAAGAGCCATTCAAGGTGAGTACAACGTGAACGAATTCTTTTATGACATTTGCTTGAAGTTCCTTGTTGAGCATAATGAAGAGGTTCAAGAGGATGGTGAACCAGAGAGCACTCACCAAGTGTTCGATGAAATGCCAGAAAGAGTTGAACTGGTTATGGTTGAGGAAGAGGCTGAATTAAAGGAACAAGAGGAGTGGGTACAAGCTGCACATCAAGTGTTCGACGAAATGCCTCAAGGATCCAGCAGTTCAATGGTGGAAGAAAAAATTGAAATACGGGTGCACGATGGTGAAGATGGTGATAATGGAGAGGAGGAGTTTGGTCCAATAGTGAAGTTCGAGGAGGTGATGAAGGAGATGGAAGCTCATGAGGCGACGCTTCCTCCCGATATGCTGGAGGCCGCCGAGACTACCGGGATTCGGAAACTTATTCTTGAACGCAATTTAGAGATGCAGGGGTCAAATTGGCTAGGCTTTGCAATTAAGTACTGTGTCATGCTTCGCAACCGAATGTTGGCTGATCCTTCTTTGCTTTTCAAAGTTGGAACAGAGATAGTTATTGATTCTTGTTGCGCAACATTTGCTGAAGTTCAGAAAAGAGGCAAGGATTTTTGGGCAGAGTTTGAGTTGTATGCTGCTGACCTTCTGGTTGGTGTGGTAGTTGATGTTGCATTGGTTGGTATGTTAGCACCTTATACTCGTTTTGGTCAACCATCTATATCTCGAGGCTTATTTGGACGCGTGCAGCATGCTTGTGCTGCACTTCCTAGCAGGTCAGTATTGCACTATTGCTTGCCAGAATTTTGAGATTTTTTAGAATTCTGGATTTCAATTTGTATTGCATAATTTTGAGATTCCAGGTATCACTGAAAAGCATAGTCACATGAAGAAAGAAATACTTTTATTGCCAAGTTACCATAGCAAAAGCCAAGTTGTAACAGTGAATCAGTTTGATAAACTGCACTTGTTTGTTTCTGGCCGACCATTATGCTTATTGAGAAAACTATTTTGGTCGACCCTAATACTTTTATGTACCTATTATTTGGGTAGGTACCACAAGTAGAAAGGAATATTTTGGCCGACTGCTCGGGGGTAGTGATTGCAATTTGCACCTGTGTCATAGCTATCATGGTTTTAGCATTGGCAGGCCTTAAGCTGAGCCTCTGAGTGATTGATGCATGATACAAAATGCTTTGTCCTGCCATTGGAATTTGGATCCACAGTGTCATTAGATGACTATTAGAATGTTATTCACATTTATGCTTTCTTTTTCTTTTTCTTTTTTTATAATAAAGTTATGCTTTCTTGAATGCAGTGTTTTTGAAGCTGAAAGGCCAGGATGTCGATTCTCAGTGAAACAGCGGATAGCTACATACTTCTATAAGGTAATGCATGTTCACTGATTCTTTTGGATAACAATTTTCCTTTCCCACCCAAAAATTATTGAATAAACTTCCTGCCTATGTTTCCTTTCTCTTGTTTTTGGGCTGATATGATGGTGGATGGTTAAGGGCTTGGGGTTTCTTTATATTCTCACTCTCAGATTTCATTTCATGATACTAAAGTAATATTGTGTTCTAATTTCCTGCTTAATGCCCACTTTTCTAGTACTTGTATTCTAAAAGTAACGTCGTTATTAATATTCTCTATTCCAGGGTCTATTATATGGGTCGGTTGGATTTGGGTGTGGTCTTATTGGCCAAGGCATAGCCAATTTTATCATGACTGCTAAACGGTACAACTTCTGTATACCTCCTATTTTCCTTCATATGTTATTTTCATTACCCTAACTTTATTAGCAATTTAATGCGACAAATGATATGCCATTAGGTTTTTCGATTATCATATTTTGTAAGCATGTATTACACAGCCTTTATTGTCATTTTCTTCTCACGTTGAACTTTTGAGTTATCATCTATTCATCTCTGAGAGCATTCTTTACTGATACTGGTTTTATTTTGAGTTATATCCTTTTGCTTGGACCTTGTCAATAAGTGTGCTAAGACAGCTATAATGGTCTACTTTCTTATGCTCGCAAAAGTTTCCTCCACAATGAGTTCGAGCCAAGTTACCAGCCAATTTTTTTTTTAAAATAATACTCCCTCCGCCCCAAAATGAGTGTCTCATTTTCATTTTTTGCAAAAATTAAGGATTACCAAATAATTTAATGTGTTTCTAATAATACCCTCACTTTCTCTCCCTAGACTCTATGTGCACTTCTTAAGTGATAAGGGTAATATGGGAAAACCAATAATATAATAATCTAAAAATAGAAATAGGACATTCATTTTGGGACAAATTTTTTTGACAAATAGGACACTCATTTTGGGAAGGAGGGAGTATATATGCAGATATTCTCTAACCAACAAAGGGAGTGTAAGATCCCCACTCATTCTCTTATTTTTTTGTGAATGCTCAGGAGCATGAAGAAAAAATCAGAAGAGGACGTACCTATACCGCCTCTTGTCCAAAGTGCTGTTCTTTGGGGTATGTTTAAGACTAAGTACATTTCTGATTTAGGTTGATGTGTTTATTTTAATGGTGATCACCCCTTCTGTCACAAACCTTGAAGTCATGGTATGATGTTACCTACTGTACAACTAACTGTCTGCCCTTTTTTTGTTCCTTTCTTATTTTAAGAAACGGTCCAATTTTCCTTTTCGTTATTTATGTCAAGTTCTGAATATTAGTATAGGGAGAATGGAGGAAGTCAAAATCTTTAAAATGCTTTGGTAATATGGGTAGTGGTTTTATTGAAACTGCTAAACTAAAGACTAGGACCCTCGTGCTTGGCAGCATGTGCTATTTAGCTAGGACTCAAACACAATTTCTGTCTTCAATTGTCCATGAACTAATGTAATTCCAACATGCACATGACTGATTCTTAGATTTGCCATATAGGAGTGGGCCGACAGTGTTTCAGCAGAATGGTGTTGTTAGAATATGATTCTTCATGTTCACGTCACATGCTTGTGGCTTTTCAGTCGGCCTATTTGGTAGTCATTAGTTAGTTGACCTCTTATAGTGTGTGTATATATAGTAGTGTACTATGCAAGACATGTCGCTTTATTCTTCTATCTTTAGACCGCCATTCATCATTGTTTTGTTTCACTTATTCGTTTGCCTTGTAAATCAGGGGTTTTCCTTGCGGTATCATCCAATACTCGGTATCAAATTATAAATGGACTGGAACAGCTGGTTGAAAGGTCACCTTTTGCAAAGCGCGCCCCACCCATTGCAATGGCCTTCACGGTAGGTGTGCGATTTGCCAACAACATATATGGTGGTATGCAGTTTGTAGATTGGGCCAAATTGAGTGGGGTGCAGTAGCAGATGCAGTAGGAGTTAGCTCACTCTTGCTTAGATTAGCTAATTTATGTTTGGACCACACTAAAAGATAGTCAAGTTGGTTGATTTTAGCTCAAGCCTTGTTTCTTTAAGTAAGCTTAGTCGCCTAAGTTGAGAGCTGATGTTGATGATTTTTAAATTTAAGGTGTGAAAATGTTTTCTGTGGCATTTTGTTTTCATGCATGCTTGTTATTTGTGTTTGTTTTTCTCTAGTTCTGTACTAAATGAATAGGATTTGGCCATCTTGTGTAAATGAATACACTCCACAAAACAGAATGTAAATCCTAAACCATTTCACAGAACTTTTATTTTTGACCTTGAAGATCAGAAATGGGGTCACAATATTCATCTTCCACTTCAGCATGAGTAATAATATTTCTAAAATAAAAAGTATTCACAATACCACTGAGTGTGACGTAGTTGGTACGTTGAGGCTGCGTGAGTGGGAAGAGTTCTTGAGTTCAATCCTCACTCAACACACCTGTGAGGGAGATATGAGAAATCTTTAATCCTGTAACTAAACCTCGAGCGATGATTAGTCTGAGTATGATCAAATGACTTAAATGTGTTTATCGCAAAAGTGCGAGCTGCTTAAAAACTCTATTGTTAAACCCAAAAAAAGAGTATTCTCAATGGTTTGAGCTTTAGTGATTGTCAACTTCATAAAGCTCAATGTGTCATTGTAATGTGGAAAAGAGAGAGCCATTAAAGGCTTGTTTGTTTACTCCACGAGTCATTGTCTGTCTTTCCTTTGTACGTTCTATGGAAAAATTGATCAAATTATTCACATTGTATATTTTTTGTCATTTAAAAATTAAAAAATGTTAAAAAAATATATATATATATTAAAAAATAATATTCGTGATTAAAATAATCAAAATTGCTTTAGAGTGTGCATTATTTTGTAAAATAGAGTTAATAATTATATTCGTCTCGATCATCTATTAAAAAAAAATACATCAATAAGATATGTCAACAAATATTTATAATTATTTTATTTTTTCTATTGCTCCAAATTTTTTAACATAAAAGTACAATATTTAAAATATATTGGAATCATAATCATTTTTCTCTTAAAAAATTATATGAACTGAAATTTTTGTTCATCTGTATTCAATGTTAGAATTTTTGAAGTTAAAGTCGTAATATTAAAAGTGAAAGTATCATCCCATCAATTGTAAGTGAGAATCATATTACTTGTGAGCAAATAAATAAGAACGAGAATCGGAATTGGAATCGGAATCAGAATATTGTTTACTAATCCAAACACTACCTAGAGAATAAAAATTAAAAAGAAAAAGAAAAAAGAAAAATAGTAGCAGCCAGCACAGCAGCATTAGGTAGAAAAATGAAATGATGCAAAACGGTGACGGAAATAAAAGTCGTCTTCCAAGCTCCGTCTGACGGCTTTTCCGAATTTTCCCAGTTCTACTTCTTCTTCTTCCTCTTCCTGATCTTTCCCTCCACACACACGCATAGATCACAGACTCTTCATCGTCTTCTACCTCTAGACCTAGTGGCGACCACCCCATTTTCGCCAACTGGATCTCGCAATTACTCCTAGATCGGGTTTTGGAGCTAGACGATCTGTAACAGCGACCACCAGCCGAGGAGCCTTTTCTCTTTCGCGCTGGATCTGACAGTAGATGGCATTGTCAGGCATGAGAGGTCTCTCCGTCTTCATCAGCGACGTTCGCAATTGCCAGAACAAAGACCAGGAGCGACTCCGAGTCGATAAGGAGCTCGGCAACATCCGCACTCGCTTCAAACACGAGAAGGTTAGCATATACTTCTTTTTTCTGCATTTTCATTTCTTTTATTTTGTGTCTAGACTTTGTTACTTCTGTCGGTTTGGAGAATGTTGAGTGTGTATGGATCGCAGTTCTGTTGGGGTTTAAAGGAATTTGGTGTTTGGTTGCTCAGAAAATGTAGGACAGGAGAAGGAATTTAGTCTTAAGTTGTTTGTGAACTTTTAGAGAATTTGAAGTTGTGACAGTGCTATTGTTCACTTGACTGAGCTCGGCCTCAAATTAAGTTACTTTTATTCAGACAGAAGTAGAATGAAATGTTAGGTTTAGTTTACTATTGTCTGCCTCTAGCAAAATGATTGATAACTACCTTATGATTCTCACTGTAGATTCCTAGTCATAGATGTGTCTGGGTTAAATTTAGATCTTGGTTACATTGGTTAGAGTAAATTCAGCTTGTGGCAGTTTATTCCAGAGTCGGATTGCTAGACATTCTAATTCCTTGTTTACATGGGATTTTTTTCCCGGTCCGCTGTCTGAGAGGAGAAAGGGTGAAACTTGAACTGCAATATGCTCTTTGCCTTCCATTTATGCTCCTATTTTATTAATCTGCCAGACTGTCACAAAATTTACTAGTAGCATCAGAAGAATGTGTTTCTCTTCACGTTTATAAAAAGAAAATGACTACTCGTTCGGTTAAAGTTTTCCATCTCGAATATGTGCATAACTGTATATTATGGGTTCACGACAGTATAATTACCCATCCTTGGGCCTGCTTCAAACTAAGTAGGAAGGTAGTGCATGAGGCTTGGGGAAAATTATTGGAAGGGCAGTCTTTTTATCTTATGGAGACGGATTGTTTTTCCAGTTGATGACCAGGCCGAGGAAATTTCTTGTTTATCAAGTTATTTAAAACTTCAGTTGAAAGTTGGTTCAGTCATCAGTGCAACTTTTTTTTTATCCTCTTAAATTAGATGAAGCTTAGCGGATAGGGGATAATGATCTAAAAGTCGATATCATAGAAGGCGAAAATATTAAATTAAGTCTTACTATAGGGTCTTAAGAATAAATAAAATTTGTTCATCTTCTCCGAATCTCTGGACAGTTGATAATTTGATTAAATGGGAGTAGAGTACTATTAAATTTGTGTTTAATGTGGCTAGTTTGCGGATCATTTACTGGTGCAGAGGCTCATGGATGTCAAGTAATGATATTTAGCTTATTCTCATATTGCTGGAAAGTTGGCATGAGGCATCTGGTTATGGGAACCGTGCATTATATAAAGTACTAGACTGAGAGGAGTAAGCAAACGTTTGAATGGAGTAAATCACTGTAGCCTTACTTTAGGTGTTCCGTTTTCTCCATGTTCACAGTTTTTATTATTGGCTTGTAAAAATGCAAATCTTAATGGTCTGGAGGGATCCGTTTTTTTTTTTTTTTTTTAATTTACTTGCCTGTCTCCGTGAGTTGCGTTACCTTTCAGCACTTCAATTTCACACTGATTAACTTGGATTTCTTTAAACTTTAATGGGAAGCTTTTTCAGTACCTGTCTTCACTTGTTCTTCATATCGAAAGGTGGAGGAAGCATATTAATAAGCCATAGTTAGAAAAACATTCTCTACTCTTTTCTCCCTTTTAAAGAAGATAGTTTGCACCTCATTTAAAAAAAGTAGTCCCCAATTTTTTGGTAAAATTGCATGTGTGTGTGTGTGTGTGTATTTTATCATTCTATTTGGTTAAGATTTTCATACATCACCCATCTCCGTTGAGGTTATATTTTTCCATACAAAACTGCCGTACTATGAGAAATGATTGGTTTATTATTTATTCCTTTTTTATTATGACAGGGATTGACTCCTTATGAAAAGAAGAAATATGTATGGAAAATGCTTTACATTTATATGCTGGGTTATGATGTTGATTTTGGTCATATGGAAGCTGTTTCGTTAATATCTGCCCCAAAGTATCCAGAAAAGCAGGTAATATTCTTTGCATGTCTTGTTATCGGAGGAGTTGACTCATTTTAAGACTTTTTCTATGTAAGCTGATTTCGCAAGACTATACTATTATTGTATGATTGACATGTGATGAGCCATTGAAGATATTTAGTATGAGAATTTGTGTGAAATGGATCCACGTTAAAATGAATGATACTAACTAAAATGGGGCATTAAATTCTGGAGGCCTAGATTATTTTTGCATTTGATGTCTTTGCAGTTGTCATAACTAGAAGGCCACTTGGGTCTCAAATGATTACTTTGCCCATTTGAATATGTTTAGTTCTAAAACATGATAGTTGAGCATTGCACGATAAAGGTTAAAAGCCTTTCATCGATATTTTGTCTGTCATGTTCAGGAATAAAGGTGCTTGGCATAAGTGTTGCATTGATTTCTGATCATGACATAAATAATTGCAGGTTGGGTACCTAGTGACATCATCTTTGTTGAATGAGAACCATGATTTTTTGAGATTAGCAATAAATACTGTACGGAATGATATTATTGGTCGCAACGAGACCTTCCAGTGTCTAGCATTGACTATGGTATGGCTTCATAAATCTTTTGAACTTTGTACAGTTTATTTCAATTATATTTAAATAGATGGAACAAAGTACTTTTGAAAACCCACTCCTGTTCTCCCACCACCCCCCTCCCTCTTACTATGCTGTTCGATTCTTCTTTTCCTTTTTTCTTTCTTCATTTTCATATTATGCTGTGTGACATCTACATTGGCATACTGTTCTTTTTCATCTTTTTAGGTTGGAAATATTGGTGGGAGAGAGTTTGCTGAATCATTAGCACCTGATGTTCAAAAGTTACTGGTAAGAGACACCACCAAGTTATGATTCTTAATCAGTAGTGGTTGAAAGTGGTAACTAGTAAGTTGATCAACTTCATTTGTTTCAGATTTCTAGCAGTTGCCGACCACTTGTGAGGAAAAAGGCTGCATTATGTCTTCTGCGCTTGTATAGAAAAAACCCGGATGTTGTTAATATAGATGGCTGGTACATATGAAAGTTACATTCTTCCTCGCAGATTTATTTCTGAATATTAGTCTTCCCAGTTCATACTTGATTTACTTCCTTTGGCTGCATATTTTAGGGCGGACCGGATGGCACAACTTTTAGATGAACGCGATCTTGGTGTTTTGACGTCTTCCATGAGTCTTCTTGTTGCTCTTGTATCAAATCACCATGAATCATATTGGAGCTGTGTCCCAAAGTGTGTGAAAACATTGGAACGGCTTGCTAGGAATCAGGATGTGCCACAAGAGTACACTTATTATGGTATCCCGTCTCCCTGGCTTCAGGTTTGTATTGTGACCCCTTTCAACTTTTAGTGTAGTGCACACCTTTTAATTTATTTTTTATGGATAGAGAATAATTATTTACTTTTAGATGTTACCATTTCTGTTTTTGAGCAATAATTTGAGTGAGTGCCTTTCATTAGTTAGTAGATTCTTGATCGCATTTGACGTCCATGCTGCTCATAGATATTTGGTTAGCATTGGTGTTAATCGTATTTAACAAACTCACATTCTTACTCAATATCTCAATGATATTTGGTTAGCACAGGTCAAGACGATGAGGGCTCTTCAGTATTTTCCAACAATTGAAGACCCAAATACCAGACGATCATTGTTTGAGGTTCAACATCTCTCAAGAAAACTTATCCCTTCCTTTTAATTTTTTTTTCTTTTTCAAATAAAAAAAGAAGTTAATAGTGACCCTTAAATTTTTTATTTCAGGTCCTGCAACGGATATTAATGGGAACTGATGTTGTTAAAAATGTCAATAAGAACAATGCATCTCATGCTGTTCTCTTTGAAGCACTTGCTCTCGTGAGTTGGCAACCTTATTTCAGCTATTCAAATTTTGGTGTTTTAATTGGCTATAGTTTTTATATCAATTAGTCAACTAAACGATTCTATGATGTCTTCTTGTCAAAACATTGTATACCTATTGAAACTTACAACACTTACTAAGACGTGCATTAGTTTGTAACTTTGCATCATAATGAAATGGAATGGAATACTTTATATCTACGCATGTCCGGGCCTGCCTACACACAAGTATAAATATGTATGCGAGTGCACACGCTTAGCTTGCCTATTCATATGCATAATTATTTATGTAGTTATCCAGCATGAGATGGAGTGTGTCTGGGCTGAATACCTGGATTAAGTTCTAAATGAGCAGATAGAATCAAACAGCAGGGCACTGAAATAAGCAAAATAAAAGGTGCTTTGTGGATATTTACATGTTTACTGATGCTCATCACTAATACAGACATATATGATAGATCCATACTATAGTACAAAATTAGTGCATATATACTGGTGCACTAACATGCATATATCACATGTACATGCATGTTTGCTGTCATTTCTTAATTATTATTGAGAGAAGTGATTAACTTGTCTGTTGTAGGGATGGCTTCTATAGTTTGTTGGCCTAGCATAATATCATGTTATGTTTGATTATTATGTTTTGTTGGGCATTAAAGGGTTCATTACTATGTTTTCTGAGTACTGATTGCCTTGTGACAGGTTATGCATCTTGATGCTGAGAAAGAGATGATGGCTCAGTGTGTTGCCCTCCTCGGGAAATTTATTGCTGTGCGGGAACCAAATATTCGGTACCTTGGCCTGGTAAGTTGTGAGACATTGCTGTCTTGCCTCTTTATATATATATAAGGGTCCTAAGCCATTAATGAGGTGATGACACCTCATTAAAAATTCTGGATCTGAGCGGGTCGCTCCGCGCCCACAAATTCACTTGGGTGGGTATTAGTGTATTTTAATGTGTTGGCATTATCTCATTGGTTAAACATTTGGCTTAGATTCCTTATTCTCAAATATATATATTACAGTTTTACTTGTTCAACTACTCAACAAAATTTGTGATCGAAACATGCATAATTGGAGTTTGCATGATGCCGATTGCCACTGTGTACATGCATTATTAGATATTACATGGCTCTGGTGCAGGAAAATATGACTCGCATGTTAATGGTGGCTGATGTTCAAGATATCATCAAAAGACATCAGGCCCAAATCATCACTTCTTTGAAGGATCCTGACATCAGGTAGAGCTAGAACATTGATGAAATTTAAATAATTCAATTATATATGTGCTGTTACATTAAAATGTACACTGCATTAGTGTACTGTGCTTGTACCTAATATTTGTTTATGCTGTCAAATCCTATAGTGCATCCTGACATCATTTCTTTCCCTGTGATTCTTTCTACAGCATTCGCAGACGTGCTCTTGATTTGCTCTATGGTATGTGTGATGTTTCAAATGCAAAAGATATAGTCGAAGAATTATTGCAGGTACTAAATTGTAGCGTGTGGATTAGTTATTCTACATTATTTGAAGAAGTGGCCACATTCAATTAGTAGCGCTTAGAGAATGTGTTAGATGTACAAAAAGAGCATGACAGACCGTTTTCTTATTTTTCAGTATCTTAGCTCGGCAGATTTTGCAATGCGTGAAGAACTGTCACTTAAAGCAGCCATTCTTGCTGAGAAATTCGCCCCTGATCTTTCATGGTAATGGCTGTTGGTTTTAGAAGTTGGAAATGTTGTTTTGTTTATGAAAGTGGATTTGCAAGAGGGGTGACAAATATCATTGCCTTGGGTTAATTACATACTTTAGCCTTATATTAGAAGCTTCTGCAACGTTTTGTTGCTGAAATGATAAGCTTTTACATGACTTAGTGTATGACTTCACGCCCTCGCAATTTTGCATAGGTATGTGGATGTGATCCTACAGTTGATTGACAAAGCAGGAGATTTTGTTAGTGACGACATATGGTTTCGTGTGGTGCAATTTGTAACAAACAATGAGGACCTACAGGTAATCAAGATGTTTGTAATGTACACTTAAAACATCATGTATCAAATAAAGATTTTCTAGCAAATTAGTTTATTGAAACATGTTCTTGAACCAGCCTTATGCAGCAGCAAAGGCCAGAGAGTATCTTGACAAGCCAGCTATACACGAGACGATGGTCAAGGTATTGTGATTGATTCACTTACCATAAGATCTCCACATATGATAAATAAATACTTTTAATACTTTTTTTATTTTTTCTCATAGTTTTTGGGCTAGTGCCAATCGCAGACTATTAGTTTTTCTAGTTAATTTTTCATATGTTACACTGTTAAATTGTTGATCTGTTCCATAATAAATGTCATTTGAGCAAGCAAAATTTGTTTCAAAATAAATGTCATTCTACCATTTGAAGATAAAAAGACACTTCACTTTCCAATTATGCCCCCTTTATATTCTCAAGTATAATATTTGTCACTAATACTAGTAATAATCATGAGTAGACAAACAACGATATGAGATTAAATAAGTCAGTTTACATAAGTTCTTAATTTGTGTGAAATCTCCAGAACGACGCTTATTATGAAACAGAGGTAACATTAAATTAAGTATATTTTGATTAAATTAACATTCAAATGGTTTATGAGGAACAGGTTAGTGCTTATCTTCTTGGAGAGTACAGCCACCTTTTGGCTAGACGGCCTGGGTGTAGTCCAAGGGAAATATTCAGCAAAATACATGAAAAGCTTCCCACTGTATCGTAAGAGCACAACTTCTTCTTATTATTATTACTATTGTTTTTTCGTTTATTTATAACTTGAGGCTGTAATGTGTGTGCAGGATGTCTACAGTTTCAATTCTTCTGTCTACATATGCTAAGATCTTAATGCACACCCAACCACCTGAGCCCGAACTACAAAATCAGATTTGGGCAATATTTAGCAAGTAAGATCTTCCTTTGCACATCTTGTTTTCATTTGGATTGATACTTTGGGGTGTCTAATTTGCGTTATATCAGGTACGAGAGTTGCATTGATGTTGAGTTACAACAACGAGCTGTAGAATATTTTGCATTGAGTAGGAAAGGTGCAGCTCTTGTAGATATTTTAGCTGAGATGCCTAAATTCCCTGAACGCGAGGTTTGTCTCTGGCTTCATTTTAGTTGTGTTGGATTGCTTGGCTCACCAATAAGAGTACTGTTTTTTCAGAGGTTAAAGATATTAACTGTGATTCATTTTTCGAGTGTAGTCTGCATTGATAAAGAAAGCTGAGGATACTGAAATAGATACTGCTGAGCAAAGTGCTATCAAGCTGCGAGCCCAGCAGCAAACATCAAGCGCCTTGGTTTTAAGTGACCAACCCCCATCTAATGGGACACCACCAGTGAGCCAGCTTGGTCTTGTTAAGATACCGAGCACAAACAGTACTGTGGTTAGTTTTTACTATTGTACTACCCTTGCAAGTATAGTCCAATGATTGAATGTAAAAAAGGTTTCAACACATATATTGAAAGTACTGTCATATTTGACAGGATTATAACCCAGCAGATAAAGGATTGACCCAGGTTAATGGGACTATGAGCAAAGTAGATTCCCAAGCTCCTCCTTCAGAAGATCTTCTGGGAGATCTTCTTAGTCCACTGGCTATAGAAGGTCCTCCCGAAGCTAATTTCCAATCTGTGCAGAATACAATCTCTGCACATGAAGGTCCTTCTGACATAGCTGACGCTACCGCCATAGTGCCTGCTGGAGAACAGGCAAATACTGTTCAGGTTCTGTCTGTAACTTATATATATTAATGATCGATTTATTGTGCAACCTATCTCTTTTTTTATGGTGTTGCACGTCTAATTTGCAAGGACCGTCATTTGGACTAATTTGTCAGCATATTAACTTTTTATGATGTACTGTTATTTTTACAGCCAATAGGAAGTATTGCTGAAAGATTTCATGCTTTATGCTTTAAGGATAGTGGTGTTCTATATGAGGATCCTTATGTTCAGGTTCGAATATTTTTCTTCTTTTCTCTCGTGAACCATCCTTGTAATCTGTTTGGCACTATGACCTTATAGAAGTTTCTGCATGACCTGCATAATTTTGTTGTTAAATATTATTCAGATTGGTGTTAAAGCAGAGTGGCGAGCCCATCATGGGCGTCTTGGTCTTTTTTTGGGAAACAAGAATACTTCACCTCTTGTTTCAGTTCAGGCTACAATATTGCCTCCTTCGCATTTTAAGATGGAGCTTTCCTTATTACCCGAAACTATTCCTCCCCGGGCCCAGGTGAGGTTACTTGTAATTACTTGCACTTGATAATTGATCATTGATATTGGATCATCTTATGCCATGCTTGTGATTGTATAGGTACAATGCCCACTTGAAGTTGTGAATCTCCGCCCAAGCAGGGACATAGCTGTTCTTGACTTCTTTTACAAGTTTGGTACCACCATGGTATTAAAATAATATTTATGTTTTTATGCTGGCAACTCACACAAAGTTGTGCATATTTTCAATTGTAGTCTTGTAGATGACTTATTTTTCCCTTTGTAGGTCAATGCGAAGCTTCAACTTCCAGCTGTCTTGAATAAGTTTCTTCAGCCTATAGCTGTGTCTTCCGAAGAGTTTTTTCCTCAATGGAGGTCTCTTTCAGGACCACCTTTGAAACTTCAAGAAGTGGTATGTATATACTTCTTATCAGAAAGGATGTGTGTCTGTGTATGTAGTATGAAATGAGGGAAACTCAATCAGAAGGATTTCTAACTCAGGTTTTTGCATTCTCTATTTGAATTTTAAGTGTGAGGTCATCTCATAATTACTTGGTTAACTTTTTCCATTAAATGTTTGGAGTTCATTACATCTAATTGCGATCAGAAGTTGATACACTCTTTGGGGCTGTAGTGGTCAAAATAGTGCTACTATTTACTTTGTGTTGTCATTTTTGACATACTGGTTTCCCCACAATTTCCTTCATATTGCATAGGTAAGAGGCGTAAGACCGATGCCACTCTCAGAAATGACAAACTTATTCAACAGTCTACGGTTCATGGTTTGTCCAGGGCTTGTAAGTTACTCTTTCTTCTGTTATGGGCTTCATTCCTCCAGTCAGATCTATATAAGTTGGTTATTGATACATTTGCTGTTCTAGGATCCAAATCCAAACAATCTGGTTGCAAGCACAACGTTTTACTCAGAAAGTACGCGGGCCATGCTCTGTTTGGTAAGGATAGTTTATCTGTCTAGCTTATTTACCTCGTCTTTTAAATGGTTTTATCTTATCCCTTTATCTGCAAGTTTTTGTCAATCGCATTTTTCACTTGTGAAAATGACTCCTGATTATCTTGTACGTCTTTGAAATTTAGTGCGTTCATTCAGTTTTATTGTAGATATTAGGCCATTGAATACTAATGTTCTGGAAACTAGTCTGTAGCAATGCCCATGGTGACCTTTTTGGTTTAACGACGTGCAGATTAGAGTTGAAACAGATCCTGCAGACAGAACCCAGTTGCGGATGACAGTTGCATCAGGGGATCCTACTCTAACATCTGAGTATGTGTTGAACTTGTAGACCTCGTACTTTCAAGTTTTGCAATTCGTAGATTATCTCATAGTTGATCTGCAGGTTGAAGGAGTACGTAAAGGAACAGTTAGTTGTCATTCCCACAGCTCCCCGTGCATCAACACCAGCTCCTCCAGTAGCTCAACCGACCAGTCAAATAGCAGCATCTACAGATCCAGGTGCAATTCTCGCTGGTTTGCTGTGACATGATGGAGATGAGATGATCGATGTGTGAAGATTTGTTCAATATACACAGTTGTAGACCCCGATACACCCACCACCCATCCAGGGGAAAAATCATGATGTCGCAGGAGCTGGCGGGGTTAAAGAGTAAGCTGCGTTGTAGCAATTAATTTGATGATAGTTTTGTGGGGTTGTGGGTCTGAGATTTTTCTGCATCATTACTTGTGCCTTTTATCTCTTACGGGATGACGAGGGATTTTATGTCTCTCTTCAATTTTTATTATTATTACTATTAATTTTTTTGCCGGAACTGGGTTTTGTAATATGATTTTTGAAACCATGTAATGTCAGCAAGCTCTATTGGATGTAGTAAGAAGTGCAGCAGTTGTAACAATATGCATTTGTTTATCAGTTCATAGTTTATAATTTCTTCGATAAGAGGACCACACAAGGAAAGTATGATTTCGCTCGAACGTGGATGTGGTAATGAAAAGAATACATATATTTAAGAGAAATTGCACTTGACCACCGGAAATTATCCAATTAAATTTCACTCAAACTATGGAGACTTTTTCAGTGACCGGAAAATGGATAGAAACAACAAAACTTGGTGGTTTGGCCCGGAAATGGCCTTTGCAAGACCAATAGTGCATACGGTGAGAAGGGATGCGACATGCTAAACAAGATTTTGGCGTGTTGGTGCGTGGATGGCTGAGCAGAGGTGGGTTTCTAGCGGTATTTTTGGACGGTGTTAGTCGAGTTTGACGTTTGATCAAACCTCATATATGTTACCGACTGAGTGATAAGCAAAATCTTATCTCTAGACTATGGGGGCTTGCAAGTACACCATATTAAAATAATCATTCCCATCAGTATAAATATTAGAGTTGAAGGTATTTGAATCCTACTCTCCAGCTTGAAGAGTACAGACATTTTATCACAATTAAACTTGAAGTTTAGAACAACCACATTGAAGGCTTTACCAACCACCTCTTACCACCATCAAGTCTCCCATCAAATTTGATAACAAATTTGAATACTGATTCAATGGCTCTAATCTAGCCACATTTTTCTTTTCTGCAATCGCTTCCTACTACCCTGCGCACACTGATTAAAAAAACTTGCCACGAATCTATATCACTGCCGCTTTGCAAACTTTAACAATACTTTAACTTGATATCAAAGCAATAACTCGTTGTCTGAACAAGAAAGACTATAATTATAAACTCTAGAGACCGTCACCATATTAAAAGCATTAAACGTGTTAATTTTGTTGTACAATTTGTAATGGATTTGGAGGCATATCATTATAGTTATTATTTTTTTAATTTTATAAATTGCTACAATTTTAATTTTTGGAAAAATTACAGAAAACACTCATGAACAAACCACTTTTTCCAATTTACTACCCTAAAGTTTGAGTCGTTACTTTGGGCTACTCTGAACCATGCACAGTTTGACTCCGTCCATAATTTCGTCAATTAATGCTAAAAAGACCAAAATATCCCTCATTTTTCATTTTTTTTAAATAAATATAACTAATAAATAATTAAAAAAATGAAAAAATGAAAAAGGATAGGACTGCCGTGAATCGTCTTCTCCGGTGTCCTCTGCTCCAGTCTGGCGTCCTCCGCGTGGGCGTGAACGGTGATGGCGCCGTGAACCGTCGACCGCCGTGAATTATCAT
>JAYMTE010000276.1:0-20353 GCA_036897545.1 Pelargonium fulgidum
TCGAGTTACACAACAAAGATAGCTTTTATTTTTTAAAAGCAAAATCATATCTCTCCCATACAGTCGTCAAAGAAAATTCAAAACGTTTAAGTTGCTTGATCCAATAGTTTTTGTCATTTGATTCAATCTTTTCCGTTTATACCATGAGTTTTCAGTTAGTTATCAAAACCATTTAATTATTTTCCAATCTTATTGAGTTCACTGTCACTCGCGCCGGACGGCCAAAGAGCTCAGGGCCTCAGGCACGCCGCCACGCTCCTGCCTCCTCCGCATCGACTCACCGTAACCTCCTCCTCGCTGGCACTCCAATCTTCTTAGATTTGCTTATATTTCTTACCCCAATTGCTTCAATTACATCAAATTCTCACTAAGATTCGTCATTGACTGTTTTTTGGGGTTTTGAATTCTGGGTTTACGAAATTTTGATGATTTCTGAATTCTATCTGGTTGGTGTCCTTGTGATTGAGGATGATTTTGGTGAGGTCGTGAGGGTCATTACATTTGGAGAGAACGATGTGAAATTTCCTGTAAATTTCAACAATATTATAATTTATTCAATGAGTTATATATTGTTAATTTTCATTTTTTTTTCAATTGTTTGATATTAGGATCTTTAGCCAGGCAGCATTTTGAATTATTATGTGTTCTAATTATTAAACTCTTAATATGAAGTATGATAAACAATACACCCTCTATATTATTTCTTGAGTGTTTTTTTTTTCTTCTTCTTCTTGCAGTTTAAAAATACATTGTTGTGGCAATGGCATTACGAATAATGACCGGGAAGTTGATAAGGAAACTGTTGCCTGTGTTCTCATCTGCTTCTTCGCTGCATTCTCATGCCACAAGCTTTGGTTTGTCATCTCTATACCACCATCTAGTTGTGCCTTTGTGGGATTCACAGTGGTTGCATAACGTATTTGCTCATAACATACAAAATGATACCTTTTAAAGGTTATCCTCTTTTCAATGAAACTGGATATAAATGTTAGAAATGCCAAGCATGCAGTCTTCTGTTTATAATTGTATGTAACCCCCTTATGTATGTTATACTCAGCAAAACCAAGTCTGAATGTGCACCAAGTGTTGCATATAGTACAACCACTTACAAGTTATATGTTGAATAATAAAGATGAGAACTTTATTTTCAGGATTTAAAGAAGTAAGGGAAGAAGAAAAAAGCCACCTGGTTGGTAATGTGTTCAGCAATGTTGCTTCGAGTTATGACATCATGAATGATGTGATGAGTGCTGGGTTACATAGATTATGGAAGGATAGGTTATACTCTTGTTGATGCATATTGATTAATACTTTAAGTTTCCTACTTGTTGCACTTTTCTTTTATAATGTTGTATGTCTCCAATTCTGCAGGCTCGTTTCCAAACTGAATCCGTTTCCTGGAATGAAGCATCTTGATGTGGCCGGTGGAACAGGTTAGCCTAATTGTAATCTCGAATACTTATTGAGTATTTATACTTAAAACATGGGGGTGCTTTAGAGGTAGCGCAAAAGGACATGCGTTGGCTACTTCAGGGCAATAATGAAGATGAAAAATTATATAATTAAAAAGGGAATTATATGTTTTAAAATTATGATTTGTGGTGCCCTTTTATGATGTTCTAGTCTTACTTTTGTTAATGTGTGTGTGTGTGTGTGTATATATGAATTTTTGCATTTTTTTGAGTATTGTTTTCTCTTTGATGATGCCCCCCTTCATACTTAAGCCCCAAACGACCTTGCGTCTCAATTGCGCTTCAAGATTTTTATAACACTTATTCTTATAGCGAACCACCAACCTCTTTTGGGAAATGGCTTGTTGTTCTATTGAAAACAAAGTTAAACTTTGTGGGGCAATGCAGCTTCATTCTCATTTCAAAACCATGATATGATTCTGGTTTTTGAATGAAAGTATTCTTTAACTTTTGCAGGGGATGTTGCTTTCAAGATACAAGAAACTATAAATAGTGTAAAGCATAGACCATTCCAAGTTGTTGTTCAAGATGGTTTACAGGAAGAAACTCAGATATATGTATGTGACATTAACCCAAACATGTTAAATGTTGGTAAAAAGCGAGCTCAAGAGAGAGGTAAAATAAATGGAATAAACCTTAGGTTGAATGAATACTATTTTGTACCTGGAGTAATGGTTATGAAAATCGAATCTATCTCCTTAATTTTTAGGCTTAGGTGGTGACAAGGCCCTTGTATGGGTGGAGGGAGATGCAGAAGCATTGAATTTTGAAGATCACTCAATGGATGGTTATACAATTGCATTTGGGATCAGGAATGTAACACATATAGAGAAAGTCCTGGCTGAAGCTTACAGGTAATTATGTAACATCTTGGCTGTTTTTTTTATTGTTATATCCGTTTGTTTCATTATATAGTTCTTGCTTCAATTGTATTGTGCTGCTGGCGTATATGTTTCTCATGCTAGCTTCTTTGATTCTTTTTTGTCAGGGTATTAAAACAGGGTGGAAGGTTCCTTTGCCTTGAGTTGAGTCATGTGGAAGTTCCTGTATTTAAGGATTTGTGAGTATCTCTAGTATTTATGTTTATGGAAGAAGCTGACCCTGATAACCACATGCTATTGTCCTGTATATAATTATTAGTCTTGACCAAATTCCTAAAGAGATTAGACCAAAAGGAACCTGGCATTATTAGAAATAAAATTGCTTCCCCAACTCATGATCTCAATCACCATGTCAGGAATATCCTTTTCCTCTAGGAGTCAGTTGCATGGTAGTTTCAACTTCATTCATTTGGCAACAAAAATATATTATAGATTTCTCCTCTTAAGCCAGCTAATTTTTGCAACCTTGATCAGTCCAGGATCATCAATGAAAATTTCCATCTACTCACAATATTGCTTTCTTGAAATTTTGGCATCATGCAACTCTTTTCATTAACCTTTTTATTATTCGGTGAATACTTTTTATTTTTATTTTTTTATAAGCCTGAAATTTGGGGTCACTTTTATTCCTGAGTTTTGTAGATCACCATAGTTCATCAACACAAGCACACATTTTTAAATGTGATTATCTACTATGAAGGACAATTGACTTTAGCTCTGTTTTACGGTTCCTTCTCTTCTTGTGCAGTTATGATTACTATTCATTCTCAGTCATTCCAGCCCTAGGAGAGCTGGTTGCAGGTGATCGGGGTTCCTACCAGTACTTAGTCGAGAGCATCCGCCGTTTCCCTCCTCAGGTAATTTTTCATGCTCCATATGAACTTAGTATCTCTTTTAAATGACTGTCCTGCTATTATCTTTTATCTTTCATGATAAATAATTTCTTGAAAGAATCTATTGTTCATTGGAGTCTTTGGAAATGTTGAGGGAAAAAAATTAATGGAATTTTAGTTTCTTCTTAAGAAGTTTTAGCTTGTATTTTACGTTGCTACGAAACTTTTCCATTATCCAAACAGAACAGTAAAGCTGTAATGGTTAATGAGATGTTGTTTTGCAGCACCCGTCAAGAGGAAAACAAATTTAAGGTTGGGTAAAATCATATGATTTGGTCATGGAACACTACCTAAACTTGTATTTTTCCTATTATCTGGAGACATGGAAGCATTTTGTTTTGACATGGATATTGTTACAGAAATCTTAGATTTGAATAATGGCTAGAAATGTAGGTTGTTAGATCATTGCACTAAAGCTATATTATATAGTTAAACATGTTAAGATATGCACTAGATTAAAAGATAGCTTTATATCTGCCACTTTACCAGTGAATGTCTTGAGCAAACAACTTATGTTATATTTATATGCCACAATTTTTTTTCTCATATTTTTACTTCAACTTTTTTAATCTCCCAACATGATCATAGTGAAATTGAAAGACAAGGTGTAATCCAAAAGGACTCTGGAAAAATGATGGGGTGTGGCCAAATTCTTGTAGTTTTACTATGTTTATAATTTTGACAAAATATTTGAAATAATGAATGCAGGAGAAATTTGGTTCGATGATAGCAGATGCTGGATTTCAGCAGGTTGAGTATGAAAATCTCGTTGGGGGAGTGGTTGCCGTCCATTCAGGATTTAAGTATTAGATTGAAATTGATATGTGAAATATAATTACAATTTTGATCATTGAGGATGTTTACTTTCATTTTCTTTCCCTCGATATCCCCTCGGGAACCAGTTGTACTCTCTCTCTTGTAAGAGGACACAATTTATTGACACTTTGATGATATTGTATAAATAGATTGGATTGGATTGGATTCGATCAAATTTTGCATGTGCTCATTCTCTGATGAGTTCGACATGTAGAGGTCATTAGTATTTGTAGTTGAAGACTTGCATTGTTCCATCCTGGCAAACCGGGTTACGGGGTAGGCTAGGCTTAAGCTCCGCATGTGTTTTGGGTCACTTTTTGTTGGCCTAGCTTCGGGCTGTCAATCATGGGTCAAACTCAGTATCCTGCTGAATTTTTATTGAAAAAAATACATGGTTTATCAAATTGATTAATTAATATACTACAATTTATTTCAAAAAGAAAAAATAGTTTACTACAAAATGTAAAGCCATATAAAAAATTAAAAATATTAGAATTTGAAGTTAGAACTTTGTCAGTATTAAAATTTAGATTTAGAACTTACGAGTATCAAATTTTCATGTTACCATTAGTAAAAAAAAAAAAAATTAACATAATGATGCTAAAGACTGAGCATTCTTCTTTATTTACTTGCATCAAACAAAATGATAAATTCAAACTATTAGTCTATTATACGAGTTATGAGACCATGACTTAAATATAAAAACAAAAAAGTAAAAAATCTAATTTAATTTTTAAACTTGTGTTTATACCAAATTTGATCCGAACTTTTTTTTAATACGAACGAACTTTCAAATATTTTACAAGTACAATAACGTGGGAGGAGCAACGATCAATTTGAAGAGCTGACGTGGCTTTTCTAAAACTGTCCATTTTTATTTTTGTTTCTTTCTCCCGCTAATTTCACAAACTCCTAAAACCCTAGGAATCAATCGAACAAGCAGCAGTAGGGTTTTAGCGTAGAACCTCTCTCTGTCTCCACTGTTAGAATCTATTTGCTCTCAAACCTCAATGGTAATGGTGAAGCAATTCGGCAAGAATCAAGGTTCGTTCCTATATTAACTCCAATTCGTTGAATTTTTTGTTGCCAGCAAAATCCAATTTAGAAAAAAAAAAAATCATAAAAAGTCACCATCATTCAAGCAGGATCGAAGAAGAGACACGGACCACCTGTCAAGTCTCGAAGAGGTGGAGGTAGGCAGGCGATCAAGAAGGGTCGCACAGATGAACAAGTTGCTCGCAGTCCCTCTCCTAGTTCCCAAGGTGATTCAACATGTTCGGACTATGAATTTTCATTTAACAATACTAAAAGGTATATTCGTAATTGAGTTTTATTTTTTATTTTTTTTTTCACAGACGAGTCAGCTGAGGAGCAGGTTTCTGAACAAGTAGTCTATAGAGAGCCATCTGTTTATGAAAATTTATTAGCAAAGCTGGGTTCAAGTAGCAAATCTATTGCGGCTGAGTATAATAAGAGGTAATTTTATTTATTTATTTATTTTAAACTTCTAATTCTGAGTGCCTCTGGTCAATTTTGGTCTAATGTTTTATCAGAGGACTTAATTTTAATGTCCCTGATAGAAAATGAATGTGTTGCCTTATTCCTGTTTCTGAACCCGTATTCTATACCTTAGAATTGATGAAAGATGTCACAAACGAATTTTATTGAAATGACATTTGAGTTCTGTATGGGCACCTAAAAGTATTCACTTGAACTATGTTGAACACTTCTTTATTAGTATTTGTACTTGAGGTAAACCATGACGTTGGGGAGCAGTGGTTTTTCGTCATGATAGATTTCAAGCAACATTTGTTTAAATTGCAAATTTTTAGCAACATTTTTTTTTGATGTAATTGGCCATTAATTTTTTTTCAAGCTAAATTTGAACTTGCGTTTTAAAAATTATTAGTTCGCCTGACGTGTGTGTTTGCTCATAGGAAAAGAAGAGGAGAAGGTAACAGTGACACGGACGAGGATGACGATGAAGAGGAAGATGAAGATGATGGTGATGATGGCTCTGAGTCTATTGGTGAATCAGAGGAAGATGATGCCGAGGATGGTAAGAAACATCTCATAGATTTTCAATAAGAATTTTTACTGGGATAGTTTACAATGTTCTTGAACCTTGTGCTCTACTAAAATTCTGTTTAAGATCTTTAAGACTATGTTTATCCTGTGAAAATGAAATCAAGTTTGAATGTCATTGAGATCATGTTTTGGCAAGACGGCTAGTACTGCTAGTTTATTGTTCAAGTTGTCTGATTCTTGATTGCATTATAAATATTTCTTTAATAACCCACATTTTCAATTCTATGTATAAAATGGTTGATCTTAGGAAACCTAGATTGACCCGGCACTTCCCAAGATAATTTGAACCCTTATTACCTAGATGGCATTATGTAGTTCTAGTAGATGCTCCGGCGAAGTTTTTGAATAGTTGGAATCACTAGAGTAGAATTTTGAGAGATCAACAATTTAGCTCATAAGTGAGCTAGACTGGATGAAATGCATACCATGGACCTTGAGGTTGAAGGAAGTCCGTGTAAGCTTGCTTGCTATAATGTTCATTCCGATTTCTAGCTTCCCATTACTACTTGTTGGTTTTATTGTTGCTATTAATTTCATGGAGTGTTATTGTGTGCCGTCACTGTAAGTTGCACGAGACTATTTGCATTATTTAATTATCTTCGTATTGGACAACCTTTGGAGTTGATAACCACCATCTTGATGGTATAATCTTGCGTGGATTTATTATTTGCAGTCTAAACTGCGCCACCTTTTGTTATTTCACTTTCTACTAGGAGAACTTACAAAATATATTTTATGAGTTGCATTATAGAAGGTAAACTTCCAGAGCATATCACGGTTGATGATGGGGAGCAGATTAAAGATGATGAAACTGAAGATGAAAGTGAAGCCTCTAGTACAGATCAAGAGTGCGACTCAGTCAGCGGTCAAACTGCTATTGAGTCATCAACATTCACAAGGTTTATTTACATTATTATTTTGTAACATATGATATATGTGTTGTCCTTTTGAGACTATTCAATCAATATGTTTATGAAGATGCACTTAGAACAACATTGTTTTGACACATGCCTTCTTCAATTTAAATCCTTCTTGACTTATTGTCATTAGTTTTATTTATGCCATGGCATATCTAATTTTGATTCAGCACAAGAACTTTTTAATTGAATTATCAGAGTACCTGTGAAGTTGTTGGTATGGTTTTGAATTGTTCTCGTCTTTTTAAGTATATAACATCCATGCCATTTTTCCATTTTCTGTTACTTTATTCCCCCTTCACATATAAATGCATATTTCTCAATGCAGTTCCTTTAATGTGCACTTGGAACACAAATTAAAAGAGGCTGAAGTTGAGAACCTTTCCAAGAAGTGGAAATATAAATGGGAGGTGCCTGCTGTTAACAAGTCGAACTGCAAATGGATGGGAACCGGGGAGCAGTTTCTAAAGGTACGCCTTCCATAATTCCATGTTGTATACTCCTTTTTTTTTGCAAGGGCACATTATTATACAATGATTGTTTTGTTATTGTTACAATGTTAAACTTGCGTTGTATTTTCCAGTGTAATTTGCACTATGAATTCTAATAACTTGTATTTTATCTTGCAGGATGCTGCCATCGAGTCTGATCATGGTCTCAAACTCAGGTTATATAAACCATGGTTGGATGTTTTCAAGAAATCTGGAGGCAATGATTTGCATTCATCTGAACAAAGATTGTTCTTCTCCCTTTGTAAGCGAACTCTTCACAAATCTCTCTTCAGCTGCACCTGTTGGTTTGCCTCGCTCATATTTTGGTTAATGGTTGAATACCTAAGTTACATTGACACCTGATGTGAGGCACATTATTTTCTAGAAACTTGAAATTCCAACACTATTACAATAGATAAATTCATGTCCATTGATATGCAAATATAATCTTAGATTGTTATAACCAAATAAAATAATGTCTAACAGAATAAAAATAAATCTGGATTACATATATCAAATGTAATTTGTAAGTAAAAACTGATGATGTCCATTTGTCTAGCCTTCTGACTGGGGAAGGGATAAAATGAATTAGAAAGGGAATAATTTAGAACCAAAAGCTCAATATTAGGAGTGTTGTTGGCAGAGAGAGGGGAACTCGACCTTTACTAGCCTCCCATCTTCTAATCTAACATGATGTGTTGGCGTCAGAGGATGTCAGAAATTGAAATGGATAGATTTGATAGAAGCATTAAGCAAAGAGCCTAGTGCATATTTGAGCTTTGACATGTCAGAATGTTGGGCTTGTCGGTGGTGGACTTTGGCACTCTTCCCTAAACCCTATCAGTGCTTCCTGGGTTTGTACATTTTGGAATTGTTTTTTTCCCTAAGTTTCTTGTCAGTGCTATAAAGAACCATTAATATTTACTAACCACTTCTATTATTGAAAACGCTACTGTGACCTTAATTATAGCTTATAGTAATTTGCTGGTTGCCTTTTATGTCCTCCTTTTTCTAGTGATTGGTTTCCAATTTATATTACTTGTTCCTTTGTGTACTTGTGAGCTGGGCGAATGTATAATTTGTGTGGTTATACGTACTCTTTATTCTCACTGCCAACTTTGTTGTTCCAGGCGATAGCTACAGGGATATATTGCACTGTAACAAGAAACCTTTTTATCTCAAAGGCCGTGAAGAAGACTCAAGTATCATGGACGCATACATTATGCATTCTGTGCGTACATACCCTCAACCAGTTGACTGGATATTAGTATTAACTTAAATTTTCATTTATGATTCCTTAATACAATCGGTAAGTTAAATGGGTATTTTGTGCAGTTGAATCACATATTCAGAACTAGGGATCTTGTGATGACAAATAAGGCCAAACTTAGTAACCAAGAAAATGCCGAGAAGCTAATTGTTGGTGATGAATTCCTTGATCAGGGTTTCACTCGTCCAAAGGTACTTCAAATTTTTCTTGTTCTTTTATTGGAACTGAGTGTAGCATAAAATATTTTGTTTTACCATATGAATTTTCACTTATTAGTAGCTAATTTTGGTTATGATGGTTTTGTGCTCTAGGTGCTGATTCTATTACCATTTAAGAGTATTGCACAACGAGTGATTGGAAGGCTCATACAACTTACCCGTCCAGCTCACCAGGTATTTGTAATTCCAGCAGTATTATAGTGATTCTTCAAACTTGTATTTTGGTGTTTTTCAATATCAATATCAATATGGTACATGCTGGAATTGCCAGCTTGGTCAGATGATTTTATTGACCACACAAGCGGGTTCTTAACATTGAATCCTGTTGATATGTTATTCATAGTGGACCATTCAATAACTGGACATGTATCTATTTTGTCCAACTTGGATACTTTGCGATAGATGTGCAGTGATATGCTACAATCGATCTACAATACCTTTTGAATACCTTGGTTTCTTCTAAAGAATGCTTGATGGGGACCATTCAACCACTGGACATGTATCAGTTTTGTCCAACTTGGATACTTTGCGATAGATGTGCACTGATATGCTACAATCGATCTACGATACTTTTTGAATATCTTGGTTTTGCTTTATTATCAAACTTTCTTCTAAAGAATGCTTGATGGGGGTATCTGAGATCACATCCATATTCAAGAAAACTTCATTTAGTTATGTTTTTTTCCCCTGGTGAAGTGCCTAATTGAATGGGTAAACTCTAGAAGCTGATTATCTTGATGATTTGTATTCTTGTATGAAGTGAGAGACTCAAATTTTGCCACCTTGAACATGAGATGGAAGAAGAGGCGTGTTAAGTGGACACCGGAGAACCAGTGGTAGTGCACCAGAATTTACCTCGGGCATGAGATTAATCATCTCTACCTGAAAGTTAGCGAATAACAAATAGAATAAGATCGATTGGACCAACTCTTATTTCATCGATGGATGGGGTATTTGTACCTATAGTGATTGATGATATAGTTCTTGATCCTCATTGGTTGATGGTGACATCATCATGATCATGATGATGCCACCTCCATCTTCGGGGCCATGTCTTTTCAGTGCAAGGCAGAGAGAGATTACCCAAGTTACCGGATATGGGCGTTTCAGTCTAAGGTGTTTCGCTTAATGGGAACTCTTATCTACCTAACATGATATGAGTTAGGTCCATGCCCTGTGGATGTCTATCCAATTGATGAAACACCCCAGGATGCTTGGATGGGCAAATACGGCCCATACTGTGCGGAGTTGGGGGTTCCCACAGTGTGTTGCTTCCCAAGCTACATAGCGTGTGCGGTGTTGGCGCGTCAGTTCTGGTGGAAGGTTGAATGTAGTAGGAGAGTTGAGCTTCTTTGAGAGCCCCATCACTCCCCTACAATGTGTTGAGGTGTGTTACATGGCGTGGAGTAGCGCCGAATCGCTCCCGTGGGAGTGCCAATGCATACCACGCGGCGTGGGGTAGCAATCAGGACTAGGAGCCTATGTCTTCAGTTTTTAACTAGTAATGGTCTGGTACATGTGTCAATCGTGTTGATTGCACCCCCAAACTTATGATTTTTCATGTATCATCACTTAAATTTTTTTTTTTTTTAGTTTTGTGGTAGATTTTACTTTTTAACAAACAAACTTTGTGAAATATTCATAATTTGCTCGAAGTGTTTTCTTTTTGTGTGGTTTGTGCTTATTCATCTTTGCCACTAAGATTTGTGTTGGTATATCTATAAAATTATCATAAAGTTGTTGAATGCTTCTTATTATTCCTGCTAATATACTTTTTTTTGGTGTCTCAGGGCAATGTGGAGAACAAGGACCGTTTCAATAAAGAATATGGAACTGAAGTGGTTGAAGATGATCAAAATGATGATTTGGGAAATTCTAAACGCCAGAAGCCTTCAAAACCTTCTGACTTTCAAGCACTTTTTAGTGGGAACATAGATGATCACTTCATGATAGGCATTAAGTTTACAAGGTAAATTGCCTTTTGCTTATTTTCTTGAAATGGCATTTGAACCTTTGCAGTATTGGATGCTCTTATTTTTCACTGCTATTAGAGTATTGAAAATATTCACTAGTGGGGTTGAATTAATTTCAAATTACATCAAGAGAATATTTATGAAGTAAGCATTTTATTTTTATTTTACAAGTAAACATAAAGAATATGAAATTTAAATTACTTTACTTTGAACATGTCGCTTTTAATTTGGTTGGTTTGAGTGGTTTTGTCAATACTTGCAAGCAACTTGGTTGCAATAGGTTGTAATTGGTGCAATTTTAAAGTGAAATGCATAGCCTATTATTTGCAATATACAATACTTTAGGGAACTCTCCTTTACTGACTTCTGTTTTGGTTGGATCAAATTATCAGCCTCTGGCCAGTTTCAGTTATTTTTCATCATATATATAGATTGTCACATGACTTATGATGCTGCGCTCTTATTTTTCATATGTGACTCATGCTATGCATCTAATATAATGGTATTTGATTTACTATGCAGGAAGAGCATAAAGCTGTACAATGATTTCTATAAATCAGATATGATTATTGCTTCTCCTCTTAATTTGGTTACAGTAAGTGTTGTTGGCCTGGCTAGTGTTAAATTACCATGATACACTATTTTGCATTTATGTATATTAGTTTGTACATTCAATTGATAGCACTCTATTTCTTTCAGAAAATTGGACTCTCTGAGGTAGATAAGGAAAAGGATGTTGATTATCTTTCTTCTATAGAGGTGATTTATCCTAGTTATTTTTCAGTTTTTTGGCTTGCTTGTTGGAACACAATGTTTGTGTACATACAAATACAGTCTCTTTTAGTTAATGAAAATGTATGTTTCATTCATATAAGCAGGTCCTAATTATTGATCATGCCGATGTAATCGCAATGCAGGTAATTTCACAATTCATTTATTAGCTTGAAATGTATCTGTGCAGTATTTTGTGGTGAAAGCTTAGTGTCTTCTTTCTCTAACCACTTGCACATCCAAGTATCCAACCCTTGTGGGCTCTCTTTCTGTTTGAAAATCCAGAATTGGGATCATGTGAAGACAGTTGTTCAACAGTTGAATCGAATACCATCAAAGCAACATGGAACTGATATTATGCGCATAAGACCTTGGTATGTTATGTGCAATATTTCTTTGAACATCTCTTATTTATATTCTCCTAGTGAAACCTGAAAGAGTAAAGGCAAAACATATGGAATCTGCCACCAAGCAATAACTAAAGTTCATAGTTTTATATGTAGAGGCCAAATTTTTTTTACTATTGCGAAATAATTGTTGATTACTTTGTAATAGTCAGAAACTGTCTTGATCCAGTGACAAAGTTTATGCTGAAAAAGTTCTCTTTCATGGAACTATGCTAAATGTTCAGGTATCTGGATGGATATGCGCGTTTTTATCGGCAGAGTATAATTTTAGGTTCATATCTGAACCCAGGTAATTGAATTTCCCTCTACCATATACTTATTTTGTTTCTTCTTTAATATTGCAAAGACATAATACATGACATTGATGGTCCATGTTAAGCACTAACATTTACTACAGTGAATGTTGTATCTATCACATATTTCTTATCTTCTCTTTTAATGTTGGGGGTGGGTTTTTTTGAAACCAAAATTACATTGCTATTTAACTTTATGGTGTTTTTTCATTTGCACCCCTATTTTTTCATATTTTTTTGTAGATGCTGTTTCATTTTTACAAGACTACAACTTACCTTGGCCCTAAGTATTCTATAAGGATGAATGAAGATACATATTGTGTTAGTAAGGGATGACAATACTGAACCTAGTTTGCCAATGTTTAGTTTCAACATTGATAACCTTTAAATTTCAAAGTTGAATTTCCTAGAAAGATACTTGCCCTTGATACCGTATTGTCTTGATTATATATATGTATATACTATTTACATATAATTAGCATGCTGCTGATTGCTTACTTACAGTTAAAAATGTCATCACTCATCATTTGTGTGTAACAAATTTATGAACCTAATAGTTAATTTACTCTTGCATCAGACATGAATGCTTTGTTCAATCACCATTGCTCTAGCTACCGTGGAAAGGTGAAGTCAACATTCTTCATTTTATTATCTGTATAATTTCTATAGTCATACACATGTACCTTTTATTCTGTTGTAACTTATAAACAGAGTATCATAGGGCATGTACATGTGTACCTTTTATTCTCTGTAACTTTTATTACTGCCATATTTCTTCCGCAATTAAATCCCATTTTTATGTATCTTTGTTTGATCCCTCTGTCTATTCATTTAGATTGAAGGGTTTTGTGTTTAAATATGTTTTGTGATCCTATAAATCTTATATTTATGTACTTTGTTTTAAGTTACTAAAAGTTACATACAAATACAAGTTACTAAGAAGAACTGGATTTACTTGCATGTTGTTTTTATTTATGATGTTATGTCATTTTCAGGTGAAGTCGGTATGTCAGTATAAGGGTGTCCTTCCAAAAGTATTACTCCAAGTGCGGCAGGTACATCTACTGTCCTTTGTTTTGTTCCGCATGTTCTCCATTAGAATAATAATCAGTTTTTTTGTTACATATTCAACTCATCAGGGTGTGTGTGACAGATACTGGCACAAATATTTCTTATTGGAGATGAAACTAACTAGAATTAGATATCTCTCCCAATATCATCTGTATTAATGTCGGTTGCTATCTTTCACCAAACAGATTTATGAACGATTTGATCCAGAGTCGATAGTAGATGAAGGCGATGCTCGTTTTGAATATTTTACAAGGAAGGTTTGTTTCAAACCCAATATATTTTGTTATGTGTAAAATTAGTTGAACTAGAAGCGCAACCTGAAAGTTGAAGGCCCTATTGAATTTTTATACTTTAACAATAATTATTAAGGATTAATGGTTGATGGTTCCATAAATAAAACTTTGGGAGTAGTAATTAGTATGATAATAAAGTGCTCAGGGTGCTGAAGCAAGGTGATGTCATAGTGCTTGAGTTATCCAGGTTGGGGAAGATCAGATAAGTTAGCTTAGGAGCTCATCTGTTATATATAAATGTGATGTGCCAAGGCAAGCACCTCAGTAAAACCATTATGCTTAATTTTTGACATGGACTAATGGTTTCTATTGCCAGCAACCCTAAAATATTCTTAAATTAGAAGTACTATGGAATAAAAGTAACCTGATAGTAACCTGATAGGATGCTAATTACCAACTAGTAAAGTGCGCAGCAATTATTTAAAGGACCCCAGATCAATAAGAGTGCATCACAGAATCTCCAATGATTGGGCATACTGATGAAGTGATTGTCAGATACAACTTCTACTTTCTCTTGCTTCACTTTGATATTGAAATATGATATAATTGATTTCCCAAATGCAGGTGTTCCCAAAGATAAAAGATTCCATTCAGGTATATTTATATCTGTCTTCTCATTCCGTAGAAGGAAATTTCTATCTGAAATCTATAAAATAAAGAAATAAAAATAAATAAAAAGATTCTGAAACACTAAAGTTTTGAGCTAATTGTTTTATGCAGGGCGGAGTTATGCTATTTATCAGTTCTTATTTTGAATACATTCGAGTTCGGAATTTTCTCAAATCACAAAATGCATCCTTCTGCCTGCTTGGGGAGTAAGAAACTGTCTTTTAACCTTTTTGTGTTTCTCATACCAGATTATATTAGATCTACCTCCATTAATGTTAAAAATTATTTGGAAGATACTAGTTTATTTCACTTGTAACTTTTGAAAATCATTGTCTTTATTTTTTAGGTACACAAAACAGAAGGACATTTCTCGTGCACGAGTTTGGTTTTTTGAAGGAGCCCGGAAGATCATGCTTTACACTGAGAGAGCTCATTTCTACCACAGATATAAGGTTAGTGAAAATGGTTATGTATATTCTTTTTGACATGTTAATTATTTTTAATAGTTGAGCAGGCTTTTATTTATATGTTCCTTTGTCTTTAGGTATGAGCTTATTATGGAAAAAATTCCTGACAAGAGTATGCAATTATTCAATAATAATTAATTTGTATAGATAGATAACTCTTGCTTGTACGAAGTATATAAACCTTCATTATACCTAAGTAATATACATTCTGATCTATCAGGCATCGTGGAGCAGAACAATTTTTTTATTCGTTTGCTTTGTATTAAAAAAAAAGGTTTTATGATCTTCTATAGGGTATTTGTGAAGGTAGCCAGGAGGAGGCTTCTTTCCTAAGAATGGATAAGATCTCAAAGTAGTGATTGCTTATTTGCTTCAACACCATTCGATATTAAGTAGTTCCTGTTTAGGATAATCTCTTCAATAGGAGAGAGTGTAGTGTAATATGGATGCCAAAAGTAAGGAAATAACTTGTTTATCAGGAACCAAACTTTTGCTGCATAAGAGTTTTCCATGCCTAACAGAACTAATTGTATGCTGCAAAAATTTCCTAGTCAATTAGCCCCTCGTATGTGTGCGAGTATCACAACTTCAATTGTTTTTATTTTATTTTTTGCTTACATGTTCAAAATCATTTTCCGACTTAACATGATTTCAACTAACTAGAATCTGTTTTCTTTTTCTTGATGGCAAGATACGTGGTATTCAAAATTTGATCATATATTCTCTTCCAGAGAGGAAAGAGTTCTACCCTGAGGTGAGTATGATTCTTATGTGCTGGATTACGTTTCCCAGTTCTTTCTCAGTTCCTTGATTGTTTAAGTACGGCAACATCAAATACTTGATTTAAGCATTTTTGTTTGTGTTTCCCTTTGCAGATTGTTAATATGGTTGAAGGGTCTCATAACATGTCATGCACTGTGCTTTTTTCTCGTTTTGATCAGCTTAGGGTAATATTTTACTCTCCAATGTATGCACTTTTTAAGGGTATTTGGTAGATATCTGGAGTTCTACATGTCTACCAACTGTCTTCACCCATTTGAAACCACCTAAAGTAGTAATAGTGTTAATGGATCTACATTAAACCGAGCTGCCTTTTTTCCTCTATATTCTAGTTTGGTTATAGTAGTGAATGTCAACTAAATCATATTTTTAATGTTTCAGCTGGAAAGGATAGTTGGAACAGCCCCAGCAAAAAGGATGGTTACATCTGAGAAAGCTGTTTTTGTTTTCTGTTAATACCTAAATCAACGTCTCGCAAAGGGAGCAAATTGCCGTGAGAAAATAGATCTAGCTTTCGTATAAAAACCTCAGAGTTTTCGGGGTTAAGAAGCCTATTACCCAATCTCTGCAATGAGAATGCTAGAAGGAACAAGCATCTCCACAAAATTTGATATATTTATTCTTTTTTGTCCCTTGTTAGGTACACAAGAGTGGCAATTTCTAGGTTAGGCATTCACTTCTCACTCAGAAATGTTGTAGTTTGATGTTGCTTTATTTAGAAGAGTAGCAATTTTTATGCAGTGGAATTTTGTAGACTTTTCATTTGAAGATCTTTGGGATAGAATCTTAATCTGTTGTTCATGTGATTGTTGCCTTTCATGGTATTGATTCTATTTTCTTTGGGGATTATATCAAGTTGGCGGTTTCTCCCTTATTGAAGCCACCCCTATTTTTTTATTTTTTTTATAGATGGTTATGTACAAATTACAACAATATTTTCAAAATAGTTGGAATGTGCATAAGGAAAAAATCACTTAGGTGAGTATAAGTGAACAACAGGATGGGTATGAGGAAGATTTTATAATACCCATTCTTGCCCTACTCCCTAACCATGTGCGCCTTACCTGTCCCGTTTCCCGATAATGAAAAAACTTTCGCTCACCTCTTTCGGGGATGGGTATTCTCTGTAACCTGTACTTGCCCCATTTCTTTAAAAACGTTTAATTTGGTTTTGCTTCTCCACTCCTCAAACTCTTTTTAATTAAACTCTTGTTACCAATTATAGTCGATTTTGACGGAACACGTCATCATGTCACCTTAGATTTTAGACCACGTCAGATTCTAATTGTGATAAATGGACGATATCGTTTCATTTTTTGAAGGTAAGAACGCTAAAACGACGTCTTTTCGGATGTGGTTATCTAAAAAAAAATATATTTTCATTCCATCTATCGCAACAAAAGGCTGACATGAACTAAAATGTTTGGTAAATAATGACGTGGCACCCTAAGCTAACGTGACACATCAAAACCGGCTACAACTGATAAAGTAAGCTTAATTTTAAAAAATTAGATTAATCTAAGAACTCAAACCATGATAACCTTAGTCAGAGACTAAAAAAAATGACAGTGCAAGAGAGGAAAGATCAACTAACCACAAGTGAAATAAACTCTAAATATGTAGAGATCATTTGCAATTACCTCATAATTTAGTACAAAAGTATGAGCCATCTTCCATGATTATTCACTAATCCCTTGAAAAAAAATTGAGTGGAGGACGAAGGGGCAAATCCGTAATTTAATGGGAATCCAAACCCCAACTAGGTTTTCTACTCTGTAGACCTGGTATAAATACGGCTACTCATCAATTTGATCACTCCTCTCTCTCAATCTGTGATAAGCAAATTAGGGTTTTGTGTGTTAGCTTATATTGCAGCCATGGGAGTTTTCACCTTCGTTTGCAAGCATTCCGGCGGCGAGTGGAGCGCCAAGCAGTACTCCGGTGACCTCGAGGCCTCCGCACCTTCCACCTATGAGCTTCAGTGCAAGCTCGTCCAGGCTGCCTGCGCCTCTGACTCCTCCGGCGGCGTCCAGTCATCCTTCTCCCACATCACCCCTTCGTCCGGTGTCTTCCAGGTACATCTCTTCTTATATTGTTTTGAAAAGAAATTAGGTTTGATTGTATTTTCGCAGATCTGAATGGAACTAGTAAATTGAATGTAGAAATTTTCTGATTTAGCTGTTTTGTATTGTTTTTGCTCATCTGGATTGTTGATATCACTGTTTTTTCATCACATCGACTGGATTTGATTACATTACAGTAAATGATATGTTGAAAATACCCACAAATGTGAAATTTGATATCACTGTTTTTCATCACATCGACTGGATTTGATTGTGTCACTGTAAATAATATTTTGAAAATATAAACAATATGTGAAATTCCACTGAATAGCATAGTAGTGAAGAAATTGGATCTGATAAGTTCAAATGTGTACTGAATGCTGTTTCTTAACTGAAATCATTGTGTGACCTGATTCTGAGTACAGCAATTCTGGAAATGGTTTGTGTTTTCAATTTTATTTTTGTTGTGAGCATGTGAATAAGCTGTTTGTTTTGAATAGGTGATCATTGGTGGTGCCACAGCCGCTGCCTTTGTTGGAGGTGGTGGTGCAGCAGCTGCCCCAGCTGCTGGAGCCCCTGCTGCTGCTGCACCTGCAGCTGAAGAGAAGAAGGAAGTGAATGCAGAGAGCGAGGATGAAGATATGGGATTCTCTCTATTCGATTAGAATATCATTTTATGATTGTTATCTTTTTTGCCTCCTAATTTTACAATCCCAGGAACTTGCAGAATTAGACTATGGATTTCTATGTTGAATCGAATTGCTTATTGTTTGTTTATGATAGTGTCTTATGTTTTGCATCATTTTCAATTTAGGAGAATGGTATAGAGCTCTGCTGCATTTTATGTTATACTTGTGTTCCAACGTATGCATTCCAATGGATTTCATCAAATTTTGTGAAAAAATACAGACTGTTGTGTGACTGCATTTGCTACATCTTGATTGAGTCATACTCTAGCATGGCTCATGTGGAAAAATAATCTCCATTTTGCTCTTGTTTTTTTATTTATGTTAATGACATATTATATGTCCTCTCTGTTCATATTAGTTCTTAGAATACCATGCAGAAAATGAAGAAGTTGGAATTCCGTGTCCACCAAGAAAAAAAAAAATGCAATGTGATAGATCTAGATGTAATGTGAGTTCAGCTTATTAGAGCTTGATACATGTGTTTTTCTCTATGTGAAAGAGATTTTATAGTTAAATATATACATGTTTTTGACACTAATTGTTCTAGTATCACAGTTTACCTTCAATCAGTAGACCTAAATGTGTTATGGTTCGTTCTTGTTTTTGTCATAATATTTGTATACTCTGCCCCAATTGCATATAAAATACATTTTTTTAATTTTTTTTATACATCATATGCCAAGAATTATTTAGTATAGGTTAATCCACTAATAAAATGGGACACTTCATTAAAATGTTTGAAGTCAGAGTTAATTTTTCTCAATGTTTGGCTTAGGTTAGGTAAATACCCCTTGAAGTTTGAAACCTGACCGACATGCTTTCAACTGTTACCCACTGGAATGGGGGATAACAGTCGCAAGAGGGGCGACGCTTGAATCTCTAAACCCATAAAATTGACAGCACAAAATATCATAAAACACAAAAGCTTACTTTTGTGTTACCCAAAATGGTGAAAATGGCTGGAATAAACGGTAGGTTTGAGAAGTAAGAAGATAGAGAAAAAAGTGAGAATGCACGTGTTAATTTTTTAACATCATTTTTGACAGATTCGTTGTTATTGCTTCAAATTTTGTTACGACAAAAATTTAGCGCATTTCTTTGCAATAAGTTCCGCAAAGTCATTGGTGACTGTCATAAATTATTCTAGGTTTGGTACAACAATTTTTTGTCGCAAATATTAATGTTTCGTCACTAAATACAAATTTCCGTAGCAAATTTGGTACAAATGAATTTCGTAACAAAACTTTTTTAGCAAGTAAGCGTTTATATTGTAGTGATGAGTGGATGTTAGTTCCTCCTCCTGGTTATATGGTCCTATAAAATAAGGTTTTTCCTGTTTGAACGTGTCTCTAAATCGGAGGTACCGAGGAGGCTTCTCCTTGGCGCTCGAAGAAGTCATATCCCGACAAACATCCTGGATACAATGGCTAAGTGATTCGTGTTCCGAAATGTGCATCCCTACTCCTAATAGCATTATTAATGTATGACTAGAACCAAATAAGTAACAAAAAAGTTAACAATTTGGATCAAAATTCATAAACATCTAAAATTTGATGTGATCTGGCCAATTTCCAATAATATAGGAAATTTCTCATTTTACAAAAATGGAAAATATTATCTGGCCTATTTGCCTTTTATTTCATTTTTATAAATCCGAATTGAAATCCAAATTACCACGTTTTGAGCATGACCGAGAATGTAAATAAAACTAGCTTTTTTATCCGGCGCTGTTCGGGTGATGTTTTTTTAGTTTATTTTTTTGAATTTTATTTTTACATTTAATTTTGTTTACTATAGATGATTTAATGTTTTTTGTAGTGTTCATCTATGATAACTATAAAATTAATTTCAATTGTATGAAATTCACGGTATGCTTTGTCGAGATTGGAAT
>JAYMTE010000277.1:0-20334 GCA_036897545.1 Pelargonium fulgidum
CAAGTGTCAACTAAAATACACAAAACATTAAATTACGAATGGCTCAATGTTCTTTGTCATGATAGAACCTTGAGTCCACACATGAGCCGACCTTCTAATGGATATTGAAAATGAAGTTTTTATCTCCATTTAACAGTTATTTGTTATGTGATTATATTACATAGTTTGTTAGTATGTGGGGGATAGCATATTGTGATAAGTCTATTTTGAATTTTGTATGGAGAATTTAGTTAATGTTATAGTTTTCTTGTATTAATCCAAATAACATATGATGTTAAACTTAAGAAATATTAACTAATTCATTAAAAAGATATTATTCATAATTCATCCATAACTAATTTGTTAAAAAGAAAATAAGATAGTCATTTTGACAAAAAAAAAATGAAAGTAAAAAATGACATTGATTTTGTGATGAATGAGAATATGATTTTTTTAATGAAAAATTTAAGGTAATCATAACGTTTATCAAAATACATTGAGGAGATTGAAAATGATTCTATGCACCATAGGGCCTTCAATGAGAAAGGGACGAAGAAATATATGTTAGGAGGTGTGTGAATTGTTAGCTGATCAATGCGGACAACGTATAGACTCACTCCACAAAACAAGGATCAAGACATGTTTGGGCAAGTGAGTAATATTACTTTTGATTTCCTCTGAGGATTCAAGTTCGAGTTTCCTTGTCGATCGATTGTATGGAGTGAGATTTGTGGGGTGGGGTTTAGGATGACCCTTCTAAAGGGGGTGAGAAACATTATTATTTCGAGTATGATGTTTGGTTGCTTATAAGAAAAAAAAAAAGAAAACAAAACAAAACAAAACAAGCTCTCATATATTTCTTCATCCACGTTCAGCTTACTCATAAATATTTGAGAGTTTTCTTTTATAGTGAGTGTATTAGTGATTCAACTCAAGAAAAATAAATTAATTTTCCTTACAAAAATATTGCAAGTTGTTCGTCATCGCCGATTTAGTAATCTCTAATATACAAAATTTATATTTTTATTGATGAGATGAGACGAGTACATTAACACTCTCAGTTAGCCTTCAAGAGTTCAATTAGACTTGCAATTGCAGTAAAGATTGCAAAAATGTCGTGGTAGAATTGGCTTTGTGATCTCCTCTTAGCCTTCAAGAGTTCAACTACTCATGATTTCCGCAAGTAAAGCCTATTGCTATACATAAATGAGCCTCCAAAACAAGTGACAACAAGCAATAAAATGTGACCTATTAATTAAGGCTATAAGTATACGTGAAAACTAAATATAAGGCACTTTATTACATCATTGATTAGTTGAAAAAGTGTCCATATGTGTTCTTGTTTCGTACTAAAACAAAACAAGAACATATACAAGCATACGCCAATTGCGGCACAACATAATGTGACGTGAGCAATGACTATAGAAACCGACCAAGAAAGATTAATAATAATTAAATGACAACCCAAAATCAAAGAGAGGTTTCACAATCACCCCTTCAAAAAGAACTAGTAATTAAAAATAAACTACTACAGAGACAATCAATAAAATCACATCTCCATCTCCATCGCATGAGAAACTACACTTTCTAGCCAGGAAATTGAAAAAGAAAATGACACCTAGTTTTTGGTTTCTTGGGATAAAACATTAGGTTGTTAACCACGGAGAGTCTTTATTATATTTTTATCATTTATAAATCTAATTTTGAGTAGGATTTAGCTAGAACACTAAAGTTTAATTTGTATTTAATCTAAAAGAATTTTGAGTTTGACTATATTTGAGTTAAATTGGATTGTAAACATAAAATGATTAATTGAACAAAATCGTAAATATTTTTTTTGGATCCGATCAAATAATTTGACGAATTTGATCGGATCAAATTTTTGCGACTTCTAGCAAATTTGGTACGGATAAAATGAATGGTTTTTCAAAGAGATAGTTAAGAGTCATTCAAACTTCAATAATGGACCCATCTTTAAGTGACCCCACTCATGTCTTTTAAATATTTATAAAATTCAAATTAGACTCACAATAATTAGACATTTTTTGTTTGAATAATTAAATACGCCGTGGAGGAGCATGAAAAATATATATAATACCAAAAAGAAAAGGTAGTGCTATCTATTTTGGTGGGGTAGTTTTGCTGCTAAAGTAGACTAATGTGTGCACTCTCAAAATTCGTTACATTATGTAGATGATTATTTAATAATTCAAAACATATAGGTACCATCCATTCCTGAGTTAAAAATTAATATAATGATGCCACTAATGTACAACAAGTCTGATTTTCTTTGTATTCTTGCAACTATTTCACTTTAAATATTATTTTTATATTAAAAGATAACATTAAAATTAGGACAAGGAGAGGAAAAAGAAGAAACGAAGAATCTGTCTCCTATGATTTTCAAAATGTATTTTTTTTTTTTCTTCTCCCAAGTGGTCCTAGACTTGAAGGCTCGATACAAGTTCTTCTATATATTTTCTGACCATGTATAAAATACACATGAGCTTTTGAAATTTCTTGCTTAAGCAACTCAAGTCTCTTATCTACTTAACTCAACAAGTGTTAATATGTTTTTTTGTTTCTAATTAAGTCAAAGCAATGATATTTTCGTACAATAAGAAACAAGGAAGTAATAACATTTTGTCGATACCAATTTTGAAGTCGAAATACTTTCATTAGTATGAAATATAGAAAAATGTCTAAACAAATACTTTTTCATCTTACTTTCAAACATCTTCATGCCTTCACCTCACATCATTCTCAGTGAGTTGAATCCTAACTTGCATCGGCTTTGATATGAAATAACTTATGAGGTCATTGAGGTGGTTTAATTGTGAGCTCACACGGTAAAATAAGGCTATTTAGGATCACATGATTGGCATAATATAACAAGTCTTTTCATTACATTGCGTGAACAGTCATCTAATCAAATGTCAATTTGATTGTGAATTATACATAATGATTTGTACTTTTATTGCTAAGTTCAACTTTGTTAATATGATTTGACTTATATTATTATATGTAGATCTTTTATCTCACATTTATTTAATGTGTGACTTATCTCACATACTTCAACATAATTGGACCACAAACGAGCCCAAAAAAGTTTAAAAACACAAGAGAAAGAGAGAGAATACATCAAATATGACTCACATTTGCATCACACACCAATCATTGTATGCCACGTAATCTGACTTCCACGAAACTCTAATACCATGCACATAATCTTCCATGTTGCTCACTCTCCTCTTGCTACTCACCACGTGATTGCTCGCCTCCTAACCAAAGTGCAACATGTGGGCTAGTTTTTGCAAGGGTCTTCCTCAATTCTGCTCTCATATAACGGCAAAGCACATCATAAAATGTAGGTATTCCTTCACCCCCAAAAAAAAGAAAGATGTTTTGTAGTTTTGGAACGAAAAATTAGGATCCAATGTTGTTACCCTTTATTAAATCTCGTTATTTTGAAGAAAATAAAAATAATCAAAAATATGGTATTGTATGAGAAAAATAATAGAAAATTAGATGATGTTACATCAACAATTAACATTCATATGACCTTAATGAATTTTTGGATGAGGAACGCTCTGCCCAAATTTATTTTATTTGTCTCTTAACTGAAAGTATGAACCAATTTATATAAGTTGAGATTCATAATACTGGGGATTGTATTAATATATTTTGTGAACAAAAGAAAAACAGGAATAGTGCAGTGTGGTGTAGAGTAGTCATGCTTGGTGCCCCACCTACAAGAAACGCACTCACCTCTTCTTTCATTGGTCCCTTCAACGCAACGCGTGGGACGGCGTCTCTGCAGACCCATGCTCTTAGCCCTCTCTTGGGATCATTAAATAATTTCATCAAATACTACAAACAATATACCCAGTAAAATACACCCTCCGACAACCTTCCACACACTCCCACACAACAGTCTTTTGCTGATTATCCTTCTTCTTCGTCTTCTTTATATTCCGACAGCAACCTCCATTCTTTCTCTCACCTCTCTCACCTCGATTCCATAATCGGGTCGTGGACAGATCTTCCCTTGGAGTCGCAGATTTTTCTAGTTTCTACACAAATCAGCTTGACTTTAGAGCCAAAGGCAAGAAAGTAATTTAACTATCAAAAAATTTACATTTTTTATACAGTGGTATGTGCAAATTATATTTTTCTTTTTCAAGTAGAATTGAAATGGGTTTGTTTCAGAATTGTTTGTCACCATCTGGGTCGCTGTGCTTTTGCTTTCTCCTTGTTTCACTCTCCTTGGATTCCGGTGTTAGTGTATCTCTGCAGAGAAAGTTGGTTCCTTTATTGGAATCTGTTTAAACTTTCTATGGGTGTTACTGTTGAGGGGTCTTGGTCGTTTTAAGTCTGGGGTCCGAGCTGCACTGACAAAAACTCAATTCATTTTTGGGGTTTCTACTATTGGGTCTCCAGAGTTGCTTTAATCATTTCGGCTCTTGCTGGGCTTTTCCATATCTGGCTGTTGCTTGTGGAAAGTTGGGGGTTTCATATCTTTGCAGTTCATGTGAAACTGTGAAAGGTTTCATTTTGTTTCTTGGTCTTGAAATCTGAAGGTGTTTTTCTAAAAGGTTGCAGTTGGTGAGTTTTTGGCTTCTAGGTTTTGCAAATTTTGCATGGCTTTGCTTTGCTAAGTTTTGGGTTTTGGGTTTTGGTTTTGAGATAGTTTAGATCAATCTGAAGTTCATTGAGAAATTTGGCATATTGAATTTTAGAGTTTTTTTTTTTGTCTTCCTGCATTCTTATGCTAAAGTTTGTTTCTTGGATGAAGGTCTTTAGTTTTGACAGTTTGGCTTAATTTTTTTATGGTAGGTCTTAGGGTTTCATATTTGATTTTGAGTTCAAAGGAATCATATTGTTTTTTGTTTGGTGAATTTGCTCTGATGGAATGTAGAGATTGTGTTTTCTGATTTAGAGTTCTAATTTTGCATGAACAAAACTTTCTGCAGGTTTGATTTCTGGTGTCATTATGGATTCCCCACAATCTGTTGTCTCACCATTCAAGAGCTCTATTGTTGCCGAGCCGGAAAAGCAAAGCTCTGGCTCTTCCAAGTAAATTGAGGTCAACAGAAAGGATCCTATGGTGTCTGACTCAGAGGGCTTTATTGGTGCTATTGAGATTTGCATCCATCAGGCTCGTGATATCCACAACATTTGCATATACCATAAGCAAGATGTTTATGCTAAGCTTTGCCTCACTAGTGACCCTGAAAACACAGTTTCCACCCAGATTATCAATGGTGGTGGGAGGAACCCTGTTTTCAATCAGAATCTCCAACTCAATGTCCGAACACTCGAATGTTCCCTCAAATGTGAGCTATGGATGCTGAGTAGGGTGAAGAATTATCTTGAAGACCAGCTGTTGGGTTTTGCTCTAGTGCCATTGTCTGAAGTCCTTGCAGGAAATGGGAAGTTGGAGAAGGAGTTCTCGTTATCTTCAACCGATCTGTTCCACTCTCCGGCGGGGTTCGTTCATTTGTCCCTAGGATACAATGGGGCTTCTCCCGACGTGATGGCAATTCCTGCACCGTCTCAAGCTTTGTCTACGAATGCAAACGAACAGGATTCCGATATTCTGGAGTCTCTTCCCAGTGATTTTGAGAACATTGAGTTCCCCGATCCCAAAATTGCAAATGAGAACCAGATGATGGTTTCAGAGTATTATGGGATGCCTTGTAGTAACATGGATTCTCAGGCATCCGAGAGCCTGACTACATCGGATGCTGAAAATGAACTTAATTCAGAAATGGGCGTGCGAGTCGTGGAAAGCTTCTCAACGGCTACTGTTGAATCTGTGCAAGTTCCTAAGGTTGATTCACCTCCAAGTAGTGTGTCCACTAATGGTTCCACTCCAGTTTTGGGAAGCTCAGAATCTGTCGACACACAAGCTGCCTCGAAGTCTCCTACTCAGGAGCATAACTCAGGTTTGAAAGAGAAAACCAAAGATGTCGGAGATGGCGAGAGTGCTTCCTCTGGTGGTGTTCCTAGTGAGACATTTGTGAAGCCAGTGGTCAGTGTGAACTTTGAGCCAGAGCAAAATGTAGTGCAGCAGGATTATGTAGACATGTACATGAAAAGCATGCAGCAATTTACTGAATCATTGGCAAAAATGAAGCTTCCTCTAGACATCGACAATGGATCACCAACTTCGGGGAATTCCAGCTCTGATCAGAAGTTACCATCGTCGAAGAGTAATGGTTCCCGCGTGTTTTACGGGAGTAGAGCTTTCTTCTGAGACATTGTTTTGACGGTTCAGAGGAGACTCACAGGTGACTTTAGATTTTAGAATGAAGACTAATACTAATGGAGATGTGTAATAATGTATTGTGTAGTGTGCTGTTTTCTTTAGTATGTTGAGATGTTTTGGTTTAGTTTATTAGAAATCAGGACTTGTACCTGGCTGGTATAAGCTTGGTTCTATCACAACTCTCGACATATATGAAACTTTTCTCTTTTTCTGCTTTGGTTTTAGCTTCTAATAATTGTAAAATTAAACCCTGTTTTAGGATAAGCTAATGATGTATTTATAGCATTGTGATTTTTAGGTCCCACAGCTATATGATGATTTGAGGCCAAATGAATAGGAACTGTGGGGTTGAGCCTCTCATAAGGTGTTGTTACTGCCTATAAAAAAGAATAATAATGCACATTTAAGAAGTGCCTAAAAAGAGCAAAGGAGAAGAGTGAACAATCTAACATTGAGGTGAAATCAAGGATTGACAATTGATCACCATCCAACTTTAGTTGGCTTGAACTCTTTATTTATGAGGATTTCTGGTGGCTTTACAAATACTAGCATGGATCAGGAGATTGTGGTCCAAAATCACTTTGATGCATCGAGCATTGGAGTAGATCACACATTACTACTAGAGAGTGTGAGTCACTTGGACTGAGTTAGTCCAAAAATTCTTAAATAAATACACATTTTGATCGCCAACATCTAAAAAAGTTTATAAGAAAAGATATTGGTTTTGAGCAGTTGCTTGATGAATCGTTTTATGAAGCCTGAGACGGGTTTAAGAAGTTATTATGGAGACGCCATAACCATGGCATTTCAAGAAAGTAGCAACTATGTCTTTTTATTATGGATTGAACCTAGGTTTGAAGAATAGGGAGGATCTTTTCTGTTATGTGACTTGATGCATGGGAGGTTCATCCTCCAATGGTGTTGGTTGATACAGTTGGTTTTGTTGAGGTCAGAGTTTCTTGATTATGAGCAATTTGTGCTCTGATGCTGCTAGTAGAGTTGTTTATCGTCTTCATAGTTCATTTACCTACCTTCTTGGGGGATGTCTATCTCTGGTTCTCGTTTACGTCAGGTTCACCAAGTGATGCTCAGCCAATTCGTCCGATGAATGGATGCAAACTCTCAGATACCAATAGTGATTCGCTTTCTAAGCACCTATTATCATAAAGTGAATGTAGCTCGTATTGATAAATAACCCTTCCAGACTCCAAACATTTTCTCATGGAGTCACTAATCTTCTTCCTACATTTGAGTTATCCAAACCACCAGCCCAAATACTTATCTTACATCTTGTTTACAATTGACCTTGCCCAAACCCTAACTCAAACTATTTAGTTTGTAATCATTTTATCATTCCTTGAGTTGTCACAAAATCACATATGCATTCCCATTTAAGCTACTTTCCTCATGTGACTTTGGAATAAAACCCAGCTGTCAGTACCATGTAATATATAAAACTACCCTGAAAAAGAACCCTGTAATATATACAACGACTCTGAAAAAATATACTTTCCTTCAACTCTACAACATTTTTATTTTAAGCACAAAAAAAAAAAAAACTCTCAAAATCCTCTTCTACCTCTACAACCTTGCACTAATACTATTTCTAAATGTACCTAACTACAAGGTTTGAAAGAAACAAAAATCGTACAATAATTCGAATACAAGTAACAATTTTGTCAAACCAGATTAAACAATGATCTTTACCATTAGCTTTAGGAACCTAGCATCACAAAGTGGAGAAGACAAGAATAGAGAGAGAGAGAGAGAGAGAGAGAGAGAGAGAGAGAGAGAGAGAGAGAGAGTGGACCACATATATCTTGTTGGAGCTACTTGTGAAAGAGTTGAAATGCTCTGAAAGCTCAAGCAAAGCATATCCTAATACCTGTATTGTATTGCATTGCATTATATGTTGTGTGGATAAGACTCAGCATGACCACACAGCATACCCTTAAAGATCACAAACTCAGAATCTATATGAAGATGGTAGCCCCATGAAAGATACCAGAGGCTATAAATGCATCACTTCCTGTTCTCACACAGCTATCACTCTTTCTGGAACTATGCAACCAAGTTGACAGTAACGAGCAAAAACTAGTAATTTAAGGTTCATTTGTCATTTCGCGAGAGTGAGAGAGAGCTAAACATTTTACATCAATGCAAAATAAGGAGACCACCAAGTAGGGATATCATACACAAAGAAATGGTATAAAGTTGTTTCATAACCAGTCCACTGCCACCTCACAAAGAGATGCACAATACAGTAATAATTGGAATCAATATCCCGCAATCTGATTTTACATCTCAATCAAATGCCAAGAAAATAACCTAAGTTTTAAAAATTGGAATAGAATCTCAAACCTGACACAAATCCCTTGTAACTGCTTTCTCTGAATTATGTATACTTCAAATCAAGAACCCCCGTTAGCACTATATATGATCAATCTTCTTTTATGTATAATCATGAGGGAGATGTCTGAAAACTCACATCCTTTACCAGATTCTCTTCACCTACAATTACTTGTCATATCCAAATAACATATCAAACGCCTAAGCAGCAATCCCTGAAGAAATATGAAGGGGAAAAAGTTTCAGAAATAGGAAGATGCATCTTCATCATATCTATATATATCTATATATAGCTGAATGCCTGACATTCACATTTAAACTGTCGTTTCAAATATCAGTTACAAGCCTAGTAAATATATTTGTGAATCAAACAAAAGCTGGTTAATCTAAACTTGTTAAGCATGTGTGTACATTTAGCACTTAAGTAGAGTGACAAGCTTCCAGATCTCAGTTAAACTGTAAATAGTGAATCTAAATCTGTAAGGCATGCAAATTATTAACCTCACAATTTTCATGATGTTAATACACATCAACCAAGAAGAGGATTCAATGAGTAATTGCGCTGGCACATGTCTGTTAGATCAGAAGGAAAGTTTTCAGCTTAATTGAAAGCAAATTTTATTTTTTTTTATATAAGAAGTTTGATATGGGGAAATGATCTTATATACATTTAACTAAGCATTCTCCCATTTTTTAGAGTGGATGAAGCTCAAAAGAATACAGTCATACTCTCACGAAATTAAACAAATTCTTTTCCTCTGACAGCATAACAACCTAAAGAAGTACCATTCAAGATGCCTTGAGATCCATAAAATAACTACATTCTTGACTTTAAATTTGATTATTCTTTCAGAAATTAGTCACACTCAGATAATTTTTGCATCACGTTATCATTTTCCATAATGTATATCAAAAATTTCATATTAATAGACACAGACATCAGATCTACTGGGGTCTGGGGAAAGCTAACTGGATATAAGACCCTGTTGTTCATCACTGGATTTAAACATTCATGAGTTATATGTGAATTAGTCACATTCCAGATAAACAATAATCTAAGAGATCTGCAGTATCAGTATACTAGAATTCAATCACAACTCGATAGTTGAGAGTTGCAGCAAAGTAGTTACTTTACAGGAGTGAAGCAGAGTTAAAATAAATTTAAAGTGGAACTTTAAGTTATACTGATGTCTGTCTATTAAACTAAATAGCATCAAAATGAGACTAATAAAGATTTTTAAAATGAGAAGCTCTATTACCTCTATTTGCCTGTCTACTTGTAACACCATAAGTCCCAATATAACCTTCAGAACTTTTGGCTGCAACGTCTGAAGTAGCATTGCCAAGTCCATAACCAAAGGAGCCAGATCCATCCAGATCAGGAGTGGTAGACCGCCAAGTTGAATCAGCATAAACTGAACCGTTACGATATATATCCCCATAGGATCCTTCATAAACTCCAGTTGATGCAACAAATGATGATGTTGGGGCTACCCCTGTGCCACTGTTTCTACCATACGCTCCTCCTACTAAACCGTAGTTGTTCTCCCCACTCCCATAACCAATGTTGCCACTGGTATAGCTGGAAGAATTCCCTACACTTTGAGCTGAACCAGGAGGACCCCAGTTCACACCACTGTTTCCAAATGAAGTTCCAAAACTTGCATTCCCCGAGCCCAAGAAAGCATTAGGGCTGGCAGGGTTAGTGGCATTATTGAGGCTTCCATTTCCCCAGACATTCCGAGCAGTTGAGCTCAAAACAGAATCATTTCTTCCATTACTCCCACCATACCCAATAGGAGTACCATACCTACTTGAATTGCCACTATAGTATGGACTCAGCATGCGCCCATATCCTAGACTACTGCTAAAGTTGGAATTCCCACCATAACCAGGGCTCAACCCTGGCTCCAGATTCATACCCATCCCATAACCAGCAGTACCAAATGGAGGGTACCCACTTCGAGTGCTAGCAATAGGATTGAATCTACCATCCATCCTCATTGGCCCTCCAATAGGGCTCATATTAAATCCCTGAGCATAACTATTAAGAAAGTTACTAGCCCTACTCATTCCGTAGTTATATCCTAGCAGAGGGCTACGACTCGGCCCTGGGGACAGCTCTTTCGGTACAGCCCTCTTGACCTCAACCATTTTACCATTGAGCTCATGGAAGGTTTTTTGCAGAACTCTGTCCACTGAATCCTCTGAATCATAAGTGATGAAGCCAAAGCCTCTTGGCCTTTGAGTATTGTGATCATACATCACTACAACATCTGTAATTGTACCAAACTGATCAAAGTACACCTTAAAATCACTCTCTGTGACTGTTGATGCTAATCCTCCAACAAAAATCTTTTTTGTGCGTCCAGGACCAGGAGATCCATGAATGCTGGCAGTGTTCCTATTTAAAATTTGCTGATCATCCCTAGGAACTGCCTTCTTCGCTTCAACCTGAAATTTTGATAACCCAGTTACTACAATTGAACAATTACTTAGTTATACAGTTCAAATAAAGGTTGTTTTTTTTTTTTTTTTCTTATGAAGGGTAATGAGGATCGACTATGATCCAAGTAAGAAGATGGAAAATGTGAATTCAGAGGCAAATTCTGGAAATGTCAAGCTTGATATTAAAAGTCATGGCATTTCCCGAATCCTAGTATTACACAACTGCAATCATATATATAGCAACAATCAACAGATCAACAATCTAATTCACAATGCATCCAAGAAATTTGCAATCGAACCACTCACAGTGCGACCATCAATCATGTGCTTATCAATGATGACTCTTTCTGCAACGGTTGGATCTGCAAAGACGATGAATCCGAAACCACGGGCACGGCCAGTTGCCCGATCTCTCATGATCACTGCCTCAGCCACTTCTCCATAGTTACCAAAATATTCCTTGAGTCGATCCTCATCCGTGTCCCAAGATATCCCACCAATGAATAGCTTACCAAGATCTGATTCCATCTTTCTGCAAACAACCAACAACAAATTGTTTTATCTATGCACAAGTTCAATGCCTGAATCCAAACAAGTCCAACAAAGAACACCCATTTCCAATCAACTGCAACACCCCACTTGAAATTCTAAGCAAAAACACCATAATTCAATCACAATTCATGAATCTAAATCAAATCTATAGCACAGATGGGTTCCTAAAAAAAATCAAATCCTGATTCAGACAAGCAGACCATATTGATACAAATGCTGGTTAATGATACCTTATCTGAATAATCAGACAGAACCCGATTGGCGCTCTTGTGAAAGACAAAGTGGGTAGTGCCAAAATCAATCCCGGAACATCGGATCCTTCATGCAGAAATCAAAAAACGACCCGAGATTCCTAAAAATCCAGGAAAAAAAAACTGAGAATTGAGCAAGAAATTGTGGGAGAAAACTATGGGAATGAGAGACCCGTGAAGCAATATCGGAGAGAAATGGAGAGAGAGATAGAGAGAGAAAGCTACACCATTTAGAAGAGGAGCGAGATGAGAAAAATGAGAGAAGCTAAGATCTAAGAAGAGGAATAATGGTAATGGAAACAGAGGTGGTGTTGCTCATTCTCTCTCTTCTCTTTTTCTTTATTTAATTTATATTTTTGTTACATTATTCCATTTTCACAACTCTAGATTAAATAAAATAAAATAAAAAGAAATGGAATTTGTAGTTGAAAAGAAGAGATGGGTAGAAAGAAGACACAAGACAGTGCATAAATACAGATGGTTGAATCCTCTTGTAAGAATATTTACAAGAATATTTGGAAGGGGTGACAACAAGATATCACTATGTTTTAAAAAAGTTTAAAAAATATTAATTTTCTATATATTTTAAAAATTAATAATTTATTACAAAATTATATAAAATTAAAATTGACGTAGAATTGTTCGAATTCTATAATGACAAGGATGCAGAGCGGGTTGATAGACAAGGTCCGTGGACCTACAATGGAAAGACGCTGATTTTAGAGCATCTAAAAGGTGGCGATAATAATCCATATGAGATGAAGTTGAACAACGTGTCCATTTGGGTGCAAGCTAGGAGTATTTCGATGGGATATATGTCAGAGAGGGTTTGCATGGATTTGAGTAATGCAGTAGGTTGCTTTCTCGAATCAGATCCCATCAATTTCAGAGGCGGTTGGGGTTCAAATGTTAGGTTTCGGGTTCACATGGATGTTCGGTTACTGATAAAAAGAAGGGCAAAGATGGAGGTTGCTCAGTCAGACAACCACATAATTCACTTTCAATATGAACGTATTCCTATGTTTTGTTACTATTGTGATCATCTGGGACACACTGAGAAAGAGTGTGTTCGAGCTAAGGCAACTTCGGGTTTGGGTACAAAAAGAGTGTATGGCATGTTTTTGGTTGGGCCAAAAGGGAAAATGACCGGTGTAGGGGCGCAATGGATCCAGACTAGGGCTAATCAACTGTGGGATAAGGAGGAGGTGGTGGTTGATGATCCTGTGTCACCTGCTCTCCAAGAAGCTAAGGAAACCGAGCAAAGGGTGGTGGCGGTTTTCAAAAGGAAGAGGAGAGTTGTTATGAAAAAGGATGGTTGGCCGATAGATGGGCCAAAAAATAGATTAGGTGCGGGTCTGGATGGTCAGACCCGCTTGGAGTGAAGGTCTTATTGGGTGGCTCCCGTGATAGGATCAAGTTGCAAAGTCATCTCGGTTTTATCGGTCTGGTCCAAATTAAAGTTCGGCTTTGTTCGGCATTAATTGAACAAGCTGGGGGAGAGGGCTTGCCTAGCGCACCCAGCTTACGGATTTGGGTAACGCCCATCCAAATTGAGTAGTGGCTTTTTTTAAGAAAAATCCTTTTGGGGAGGGCATGGGTCCCTGTTTTGTTTAGATTTTGATTATTTTGCTTTGTTAGTTTTGAATTATGGTAGTTTCTTTAAGGTTATTGTAATACCTATTTCCCATTAATAAAAGTAGTAGATTCAAGGTAAAAAAAAATTGACGTAGAATTAAGTCTATAATAAAAGTAAATCATATTCATGTAGTTGGTTAACGTCTTAGTTATAGTAGTGGAATAATATGACTAACTATTACTCTCTTTACGAGTATTTGAAAAACAATAGTACTAGAAAAATACTCATAAACTCGTAATTAAAGGGATAATTACATAAATTATTAAATACAAAATACTTATGATTAATTTTTCACGATACCTTAAATTTTCTTCTTAACTTCTATCAAATTATTGTTACATTAAAGTTTTTTCTGTCACTCTACACATGATCTTATTCGGTCCATTTTCATCTCCTCAATCATGTTTTACAACTACCAAGTGTTCACTACAAGGATTTGCGACGGGCTGTGCATATTTTGTTGTTGAAATAAGGGTTGCAACTGAGATTTTTGTGGCTAAATTAAAGTTTAACCAGATTTATGTTATATTGCTTTATTTAGAATATGACCTATCACATGTTAGTGAATTTTCGAGAAGAAAACTAACAAATCAAAGGATTTAAACAAATACATGGTATTGACTATGATGAATCATTTATTTTGTTGCTATGTTTTCAATGATTAGAATTTTGCTATCTATAATGGTATACCATTATTTTGAGATATGACATATGAATGTCAAATCAATGTTCTTTAACAAAAAGCTCTTATAAGATGTGTGTATAACAAAATTCAAATGTTTATTTATTTCAAAAATTATAATATGATCATGTGCAAACTGAATTAATCAATTTATAATTGAAGCAAACTTCTCGGAGTTGAAACATCCGTTTCAACGATACAGTCATATGATATTACTTCATAAAAAATTATGATGAGTCGGGTGTTTATAAGAAGGTTAGTGAGATAAACATCACAATTCTAGTATTGTCTATAGATGACATATCAATTAATGAATTGGTGAAGTGATACTTTTTTATGAAAATTTTATAAGAAGCCTCCTAGATTATAGGCTTAGGAATGTATAGAAATGGACCCAAAAGAATTCTTGGACTAGGTCATAGCACATATATTGACAATGCTCTAAAAAAGTTTAGCATGGAAGAAAAAAATTTACATACCAAACATGATACAACTCTCTTGAATAATGATTATCTTTCAACCGATAAAGAGAGAGTATGCATAGTTATGATTTCTAAGGCATCATGTACACCAATATGTCTTTTTAGTAACAAAACAAAATGTGACACTTATTTTAAAACAAGGTATATGTTTCTATAAATCAAATACAAGTGTGGGTATTAAAATAATAGGATCCAGCAAGTCGCTATGCTCCCACAAATTTATTAGTATAAATATGAATAAAATTTTAATGAGATGTCATGAACTTTGTCTCTTAACTCATAATTATCTTTTACTTTTTAAAACTTGGATGACTTTGTCCCTTATATTGCAAATTTTTATTTCATTTATAAAATCTTCAACTTTGTAGCAATAGAAGACATTGGAGCATAGAAAACAAATTTACCAAAAAATTAATAAAATCCTTGACAAGGAGTTGACAACCAATTTATGGTGACACAGGCATCTTTGAAACATTCTCTTCAATTGTTGCTTTGGATATGATTCACTGGAAGTGAAATTCTGGCAATGTTGCTTTAAATAATGGTGCCATGAAAGTCATATATTGGCAATGTCAATTTTTATATATCCCAATTAACCTGATTTTGCAATTTTAAAGTGCATTTCCAATATTAAATACTCCTTGTTGGTTTGGTACTTGTTGGTTTCATAGTGCTGGAAGTTTTTGGCCAGTTGGTTATAACTGTATTTTATGAAAAGGTCTAAAAATTGTTTAAAACATCTGTGATGGTTGCAGGCTGGATAATTAGATTGTTTGTTGTGTTTAGGTAGAGAGGTGTGTTCCACTCCCATATTTATTTTCATTCACTTTTGCTTTCTTTTAGTACACATCTATTTTGTACGGATACGAATTCGATACACGTATGATTTTTCGATAACGCTATCACATGATACTTCAATTTGACTCTTCACTCGGCAGATTAATCTGTGGTCTCAACATGTAATGAGTATAACGATTAATGGTATTCGATATTACTTTTATCGGTTAAGTTAACTCCACTTTGTACAAATGTTATATTCTACCTCATAGATCATATACTTATGAATGACAAATCTAAAATGCAATATACTTTGAAAAAGAAGAATGTTGGATTAGGTTCTACTTTTGAAATGTGTAGTGCTTAAATTGGTAACATAACATGGTGATGGAGAAGGGAGGTGAGAGAGAGGTCACAAAGAAAGCAAATTAAAGCTTAGCAGTCAATATCAGAGGAAATGGATAAGGACACCTCTCCCAATAACAATAACAAAAACTAGGGCTGGCTTCCATTTTAAGTCTAGTTTTTAGGACATACTATTATCTTTGCCATTTTCATTTATTCAGCACCCTAATCCCTATGTAACAATGAAAGGGCAAGCTTTGGTAGGTGGCTCAACTGATGTGCTTTGGGAATTAACACTCTGGCTTTCAGCCATTGACTGACCAAACATTTTCTATTTTTCTAATCAACTATTGTTTGGGTCCAATCCAGCTAGTTGCCTACCTAGCTATTCTAGTCAGCCTTAACTCATTAGCTTTTTAAATGAAAAAAGAAAGGAAAAAATGTTGTTTGAGAGTAATAGACTAAAAGCCAAAATACACCATTTTCCAATATGACGTATGAATCAATATTTTCTACTTGTTTGCACTAACATGATAGTGTGTTGCGTTAAAACATTTAAATCGTTTGATCTGAACTCAAGATTTGATCAGAAATGTAAAACAGTTAAATCGTTTTACCAACAACACTATGAATGTGAACCAGGCAGAATAAATGTCTCTACAATGCATTGTAGAGTTGTAATTTATAAACTGTTGGGCCTATTTGCTTCTTGGAAATAATAGTATAACCTACAAATGTGAGAAACTTTTACAGTACAAGATGATGGAACCATTGCCTTTGCTAGTCCTTTTAGCATCTATATTTCTCGTTAGTCTAGGAAGGTTTTGTAACATGTACAAAACTAGTGGTGATAAACAATTTAAGAAGCTAACAACAACCATGATCAACCTCATGAAATTTGGAGAAGTTTCACACCACAGCCCTCTAGAATTGATACCAAACTTGTTGTGGGACAAAAAAGCAGAGTTAATTCAGAAAGCTAACAAATTCAGCATTAAAGAGCATTGATTTTCTTTCTTAATTTAGCCCAATGAGGTATATACATGTGACATGTCCATAAATCTCCCCTGATTATTTGTAAAGATCCACAGAAAAACAAAATGAAGTTTTTGAAAATATATGTTGTTGGGAACTTGCCAAAAGTTGTCACTAACAAACTAACAACAAATGTGGTATACTATTTAATTGGTAACAACAAATGAACTGAAGATTGCATATGTAACATTTACCATATCAGCATAAAAGGCAAACTAATTAACATTCACCAACTGAATAGCAATTCAACCAACAAAAGATAAAAAATAAAAAAACCCAAAAAAGATGTGAAAGGGAGCAAGTATTTTCAGCTTTTACAAAACTTTCTTACATTGCAGCACTGCCATACATAACTAGCAAAGTTTATTCTTCTAACAGAAACTTAGCTTCTAATTATGAAATGATCTAAAGAACAAAAGTACCATATATCATCTGCACATCTCAAACTCGAAAACATACTCAGTGTTGGTGCACATCGTCCCTCAGTTCCACAGCTCTTTTCGAGTATGGCATCAGCTCGGTCTCAACTTGAAATGGACGATTTGGACAGATGACAAAAAGCATGAATCTTGATGCATTACAAGAAACATGTATTTGTTTTAACAGTTGGATCCGGGAGTGTCCCAAGTATCCGGTATGACAGTGTGAAGCACACAACATTCATGATGTCCGGAGTCTAGGGAGGAGGAGACAGATGAAACAGAATTGTCATCATATGCATGCAAAACCTCTTCAATCCTCTCCAAAACCTCAGCGGCTGTGGGCCGGTTATCAGGCACTTGGGATATGCATTTGAGGGCAACATTCAGCAATGGAAATGCATACTGCTTCGCTGAATTGCTAACTTCCTTGTCGAACACCTCTCCTGTCCATTCTTCCCTCACCATTGACCTTACCCATCTTGGAAGGTCTATTCCACTTTTCTCAACTGTCTTACCAGTCAGAAGCTCCAACAGAATCACTCCAAAGCTGAACATGTCCCCTTGTTCTGATATGCTCCTCTCCGGGGCTGTGTAACCACCCGTGGGGAAGAAGCAAACTCTATTAGCCTCTAGAAATCTTGAGAACCCGTATTCGCTTATCATTGGGTCCATGTTTTCATTCAACAAGATGTTTGAAAGCTTAAGGTTCCCATGAGGGATGCTCTCCCCAGTCCTCTGATATATGAAGTCCAAACCCCTCGCAATCCCGCCAGCTATGGACAACCGAAGCCCCCATGGGAATTGGTTCTTTCCCTCAATGTAATCTACAGATGAGCAACAAAAATACACTGAGACATTGTAAACCTCACCCATAGTCAATTCTAGTACCTTTTAGTGAACATTGTGAACTAGTTTAACAATGTTAATGGTTTGTTATGCATTCTAAGATGGTATGCTGGCATAGAATCAGGAATTTACATGTGCACAAGCATGATATATCATGCATCTTTTGTTAGTGTATATGTGTGCGTGTAATGACATTACTTTATCAAGAATTATTTGATATGTTAACTCACTTTGAAGCAGATTCAACAAGCTCCCATTACTTTGATACTTGTAGATAAGAAGCTTTTCTTCGTTCGTAGCATTGAAGCCAACGAGGGGGAGAATATTCAGGTGCTTCAAGTTCCCAATCTGCCACATTGTTCGGCTAAACTCTTCACAGGACACCTGCAATTTCTTCAACCTCTTGACAGCATAAGTGGCATTGTTCTTGAGTATTACCTTGTAAAGGCTGCTGCAAAGGCTCTGGCTCCTCAAATCAGCGGCCGCTTCAAGAAGATCTTCCAATCTAAACCTCTCACTCTCTTCATTAAAGAACACGAGCTCCGAGCTCCTCTCCTCTGGCTTGACCACCTGATTTGCTTCCTCTTTGCCCACCATTGTGGTCACTTTGAAAGGCGAGGCGTGAAGGGACTTCAAAATTTCCCTGTCTTTCGCGATTCTCGAAGCTCTCTTGCTCACAAAATATATGAACAACAAGAAAAACCCAATTCCAAGAGTTAATGGTATCCAAGTGAACAAGTAAGTACCCCTAAAATTCATAAAATTATTAGGCTTGCTACTCTCTGGTGGGTCAGATGAACTCAACAGCATCCTAGAACTCTTTATCTGCATTTCACTTCTTGACACCATAGAATACATGAACACGTATTGACCGGATTCAAGATAATTGTTAGAGATGTCCAAGCTCATAAGACTTTTCAACTTGGATAGAGACATCGGTACTTTCCCGCTCAAAAGATTGTTGCTAAGATTCAAGTAGACGAGGCTCGTGCAGAATGCAAGTGAGTCAGGAATGCTTCCTTTGATGAGGTTATCTGCTAAGTTAAGAACTCGGAGATTCGTAAGCTTGCAAAGAGAATCTGTATCAATAGTCCCACTAAGACTCAAACTTTGCAACCTGATTTCTGTTATAGTTGTGGCCTGTGGATTGCATTTCACACCCTTGGACTCCCACAAATATTGACATGGCACCACATCATCATTCCAGGGAACATTCAGTGTGTTTTGAGGATCAACAGCCCTAATGAAATTGAACAAAGACTCGGATTCTGATAACTCACCTCTCGCGCCAACAACAATCAATACAGAAAAGATTGCAATGCACATTAACAGGCTCTCAGGAAACAAAATGGCCTCTCCTCTACCTCTCATTGTTGCAGCTTTTACTCAGACAAATGAGCATAGGAACATAGTGCAAGTGATGCTTTAATTGATTTGTTGAAATGGTGCTATGCAATGGCTGATCCTAGTTTATGTTTGGTACATCAGAAAATGACATGTTCCTTCTCATTTTCCAAAGTTTTCATTGCCATGCTGTTCAAACATTTGAGATAACCGATGCTACGAAGGTACAGTGACTCGTTAAGTTCTATGTTGATTCCTGGTTTATGTCAAAGATTGCCAATTTTCATGCAGTGTAGAGCCAGGCTTCAGAAAGTTGGGTTCTCTGGGGTGTCCATGTCATTTAAGACCAGGCTTCTCAGATTATGCCTTCAAAGACAAGAAAGATTCAGTTTCAGCTCATTTTATCTTGTTAAAATCATCAAAGTGATGACTTTGAAGAGACACATCAGCAACATCAGAATCAATAATTCAATATGTATTTAGGCCTTGGAGATATCAAAGAATGTGTTTTGGAACATCTGATGGCAAAAGTGTAAGATCCAAATACCCCATACGACTTTCAATAATATTTTCTTATACATGATCAAAATTTACAATAACATCCTATAATCTTTCTTTAAAAGAAATTCTCAAAATATTAGTTAATAGATATGAAAGATCATATGTATTTACTGTTCTAAGTCTTAATGTTTCAACAAGACCTTACATAAGACTAAAAAGCCAAAATAGCCAGGCACCTTATTTTGACCCCAAAATTACTTGCATCTTGTCTCTTCCTAGAAATGGCCAATTTTGTTTTATCACATGAAATATGCAGAATCAGTTTTCACAACCATGAGAGGACTAAAATGTTTACAATTGTTTGTTTTGCTGATGACCAGACTGAGGTGTTCATGGTAAGCAATTGGCCAAGTC
>JAYMTE010000278.1:0-20320 GCA_036897545.1 Pelargonium fulgidum
CGGGGCGGGTGGTTTTGTCTATAGCGGTTTATGGAGCTAGTGGTTGGAGCGGTTAACGGAGTGGTTTTTTATGAACACCCCTACGAACAAACCCGAACTCGACTGTCTCAAACTGAGGCATGACTGACAAGATGTCACCAATAACAAGACCCAAGGCACTGGAATCCTCCCCTCCGATCTTAATAGAATGAATAACCGAACTCGCGCTAGACTCGATGAAAACATTTACACCCTTGATCTTTGAACCACGATAATGCCTCCCGATTGGTTAATGCTTCCACAAGCGTCGGGTCTAGAGCCCCCAACCAGCCAACTCGATCCCCCTACAAGAACCCGACCAGTCCCGAACGATTAATTCAACTTAACAGGTTAGCAAAAAAAAAAAAAAAAAAGTGAAATAAAAAACTAAAACCATTTTATTGATTTGTACCTAATTCAATGCATGTTTTTTTCTTTTTTTCATTTTTATAATAGTTTTATTTATTAATGGAATATAACTTGAGTCAAAGAGAGCATACTCACTGAAATGAAATGTTTTGAAAATTTGAATCATTGTCTAAGCTAAAATTATCATCTTTGGTAACATTTTAATTGATTTTATAATTTTAACACCAATTATTATGTTGGAAAAGAATAGTAGTGTATCTCAAAAAAAGAAAAAAGAAAAAAGAAAAAAAGAATAGTAGTGCTTCACAATCATTCCTAAACAAGTATGTTACTCTCATGTTAGCTCCTCCTCAGCGGATTCCTCCTTTCACTCCTTAGCCTACGAGTTATTAGCAGCCGTTTTTAGCTGTTGTTTCTCTTTTTAGGACAAATTCTTGCACGTTACTCACCCTACAGGATGTAGCCATGGGGAATTTTCCGCAGCGGGCTAAAGCCTGATAGATTGCTGTCCCGTGGAGGTAGAAAGCCTGCACAATGGCAATGCTTCACCACTAATTTTTACTTGTGTTACCTTTTATAACTTTCTAAATCAACGATAATTTGATTGATAACATCATGTGTTGCAGTCGTCATCAAAAGTTCATACAACAATTTTTTATTTTTTTTTAACAAAAAGAAGAAACTCTATCTAAAACTAATCGTTGGGAACCTAAAAAGGATTTGTAACCAAATGAAACATAAATTACGCATCACTCCATTAGAAGACATCTATTGTGACAAACATCGCTGTGTATATAGCAAACACATGTCTTGGTTGCTCAAATCTTCTAGTCAATGTTGCTACCCCTTTACAACTAGAAGTCTCATTCTTGATATTATTCAAGGAATTGCATACATTTAGATCAACTCAGAAAACTCTAAAAACTTCAAAACATAATCATGCATTTTAAGACAAATCTCGTGTGCTTGAAGCGAGGGACATTGATGATACATAAATATATCGGGTTACATTCAAGATGAACAAATTAGAACACTAGTAAAATACATTCAAGTTCATACAATTTTTTTTTTTTTGCAAGAATGTTTATGAACATAACTCAATGATGGTAATTATTATTCTTTATTCATTCAAAGCTCACACTAAAAAATTAGCTAAACAGGCAAAATTCTAGCAACATTACAAAAACAAGTGTATATAGAGCAACAAAGAAACCACAACTACTCTTCTTGTTTAACTTATTTCAGACTCCCTTGGAAAACCATTATACAACAGAACAACTATCACATTGACATAATTAGGTTTCAGCTGTAGCTATTGCGGTCTCAGTCACCACTCCTTTAACCGGTTCGTGTTTATCGAACTGGCTAAAGTTCCCCTTAACTCTGAAGATTTGGGCGTGGTGATGTTTACAGTAGAGGCGCTGCTCGTGGGCTACATAATTTGACGGGCTGATCACACATCCTCCATGAGTGCACCTGAAACAGGTCTTGTGGTATGATGCACCATCAACTGTCACCTGAAATGTGAAAAGTTACTAAATTAGTATTGCAGAACTCGGGCCAATGATAAAATTTCTTGGACTGAGATAAAAGTTTATGACAGTAAATTTCCGAGTTCCAAAAAGAACTACTAATTCAACATTATAGCTATGCGTTACCTTTTCAATCGGGTAAACAGTTTTCTTGCAAGCTACACATTTGTCTTGAGTTCCAGCAAACATATTCGAAAATTTGTTGTTAGTGCGAACCTGCCAAATTCCACTCATAGAATCAATGAAACAAAAATTACTTTCCTTTCTTGATCATACAACTGGAGAAATGGAATCAATTTTATAACATCGTAGAACATATACATACCTGACTGGGAGATCTCTCTTTAATCGTTTTTGGAGTGCCTAAGAAAGAAAGAAAGAAAAAAGCTATGAATAAGCTTGAACAAGAAGAATATTAGCTGAGGTTAATAAAATCAAGTTAATACTGTTACACATAGCTACCTTCAAAACTCTTATCCAAGCTGCCGGTCCTCTTGAACAACTGGTCGAAGTGAGGCTTGCAGTATAAAACACCCTCGAATGAGCTATAGTTGAAGAGCTGTGATCGAGGAGAGGGGAAGATGAGAAATAGAGATATAGAAGAGGCTAGCTAATGAAACAAATATAGCATGCAACTATAGAGAAGGTACACCATCTATCCTATGTAGAATCTGGTAGATACTAGAGACTAGTCTTAAACAGTTCATAGGTAATCCACAAAACCTCCAACAAAAGTGTGATTTTTTTGGAATGAACACCATCATGTATGTATTGTAACTGGTATAGTAGTTCCATGGTCACTTACTAAGAATATTTGTAATTAGAATTCCAAATGGATCCAGAGCTCCTAATTAGCACCAACAACAAATAAAAGACCGTCCTTATGTCCTAAATCAACTATCTCATTCCTTGTGAAGAACCCAATTATGCAAAAATCCAAAGTTTTGTTTCCTAAAGTAGAATGGATCAAAACAAGGGTTAGAAGTGAAAAAGGAACCAACTTTCAATCTGGGATCATGGTAAATCATGATCAAACCATCAAATATGAACCTCCCACACCCAACGCATCATCCACCAAACACAAATTTCCAAATCCTTAACATGCAAACAAGGGTAAGAAGTGAAAAAGGAACCAACTTTCAATCTGGGTTCATGGTAAATCATGATCAGACCATCAAATATGAACCTTCCACACCCACCCATCATCCACCAAACACAAAATTTCCAAAAACCCTTAACATGCAAACAGAGCCAAAACAGTACAAAGTCCAAACAAAATCTCTCAATCATCATCTATGAAGAAACAAGCCAATTGAAGCACAAAATGACAAAGTGGCAGCCAAATGTTGTAAGAAGAAACAAAAATTAAAAGCAGAAATGAAGCAAGCACAATGAAATCAAGAAGAGACCTTGAGAGTGCCCTTGCAATGGTGGCACCTGAAGCAAGCCCTGTGGTAGACCTTGTTGTCAGCAGTGAGCTCATCAACCAAATAGACTGTTTTTTCACAAGCTTTGCACTTCTGGGTTGTTCCTCCATATGTTGCCATTTTCTTTATCTCTGTCTCTTTCTGTGATCAGATCCTCAAAAAAACTCTCAATTCAATTCTGTTTGTCAGAGAAAAATGCAGAGGACCCAGAAAAAGGAACTGTCTGGAATTTGATTATCACAAGACTTTTTCTCTATAGGCTGTTTCTGTTTTGAACTTTGGAGTTGAACCCATAATTATGAATTTTATAAAAATTGAAACTGAACGATCCAAGCTGTCCAAATGGTGGTGGCAGGTTCGTAATTTGGAGATGAGCGGTGGCATTGCGTGGCAGCACCAACCTCGTACTGGTTTACCATAGTGCCCTCGACCGAACACATGTCGAGTGTTGATTGGTCGTCAAAGAGCGGTTGTGTGAAACACGTGTCAGGCTCTGATTGCTGATCAAATAGCGGTTTTGTGAAGTGGGGTTTCTAATTTCTTTACCGCTCGTTACGTGCAATAAACAAATTTCAATTTTTCAAAATTTTAAAATTTTAAAATGAATTTATTATAATATTATTTTTTATTATCAAATCAATAATCATTTTTATATTGGGAACGCGCTGATAATGCGCGTGGAGGTGGTGGGAGCCTAAAATTGAGATTTAGGTGTAAAATATAGGACGCTAATTAAAGTTGATATTGAGTTATGACAATGATGATAATGGAGTGTGACTGTATTTTTGAATTGGTTTATTTGTCATTTTATACAAATTTGATACAGACAGATGGTTTTGTTGCATGATGCACCGTAGTTATAAACCGAACTACATATTTTCAAAATAAACTCACATCTTTTCTTGTTCATAAAGCCAAAAATAAAAATGTGCCTGCAAATTAGATATTTTATTAGTTGGTTGACAAAATTTTCAACGTTTGAATTGAAAGAAAGATTTAATTTCTAATGGCCTCAATTTCTTTATGTTCAATGATAGTCGTGCTATATAGTCACGACCAACCCTCTTACATTTTTTGAAATATTTGTATATTTTAATATTACATAGTATATTATTCCGATTGTCTTAAAATAAGTAGAAATTAGTTTTGTATAAATTATCAATAATGTTCATATAGTAAGTCAGCTACTATTCATTGAATTTGTTAGAACACATGTGAGAATGAAATGTAAATATACAAAACTAACTACTTTTTTATTAAAATAAAAAAATAATACTTATTTTAAAATGTGAGAAGTATAACTATATAAGACAAATTAATAACTTTTATAAATTACTAAGAAACGACTGAAATTATTACCAAACATGCTTTTAATCTATCTGACGTTGAGAATTGTGTTCAACATTTTTATATCACTCTGGAAATATATAAAGTAGTGAATAAATAATAAAATAGCATAAGACTAAATCAATTACAAGAGCCATTTTCATCATAGGTCCTTGCACCTTTATCACTTTTATTCAATTTTAAAAGGAGCAAAGAAGCCAACCATAGAGGAATATGGTAATCCACCGACCTCCTTTTGCCTAAAAATGTAGCATATGGAATTAATGGTCCACCTTGGCCACACCTCTACATGTATTTATTTTCCATAAACCAATCCAGAAAGAGACCATCTAAAATCTCCTCCTCATGTGGGGGCCTACATTCAAAACCACTGTTTGCTTTTTCCATTCAAAATGGTACTGCAATTTGTTACTTCTTCAAGTTCCACAATCAAGAAACCAAGTCTCTAACGAAATCAATAATCAATGAAGCCAGACCCACATATATTGCCAATAGCTTCAACATTATTGACCAAACCTTAAACACATTTTTTTCCAAATGTAAACAGAATCACACAGCACAATACAATCTTCTTTTATTCACAACCCAGATCATCCTGTTGACTCTATTCACCTTAACATTTAAGTCACATGGCACAACCTGGAATTGGATATAAAACTTCATCGCCATACACGAGCCATTGTATTTATTTTTTGTTCTATAACAGAAAGGTGCTACGGACATGAGACAACATAACTATTCATTTAACAATATTTTACTACTCCCACCCAGCCATTATTGCCTATCTCCTACTGTCAATATCTGTTATGACAAATTTCATAGAATAAACTATGTTAACAAGTCCTTTGGTTCCTTCTGTTAATGCACATAATTGAAAAACTTTTGGAAAAGTTGATTTTATTAGAATCATGAATACCTAAAATAAGTCCAGACAGCATAACTTTAGAGTTGAAGCATTTCACGAAACGTTATTGTTCAACATTGCTGCAGACCAGCAAAACGAGATGCCACAAAAACACAAACTGCATTTATGCCCTTCCATCAGCCCTGTTTTCCAGCTTCATCTCGCGCAACTTTTCTCACATAAATTTCATACAAACAGCCTGTTGCAATCATCATGAAAGCACGTTACTATAGCACCATTTAGAAGTAAAATCAATCAACCAGGCCACGCACAACGCAAGAATGAAAAACTAAATGGCCTAGCACAAACAATAAGAGAGCCAATTGGTGTATGGGCTATTGATGTTACCATTATTAATGCATGTGCACTTGCTAGTTTGGGCATAAACACTCTTATAAGCGTACATTCTTGTCTTCTTTTAGACACTCCACATACATGGTAGAAAAATAACAAATAGAATTTCACTGTATCATCTGTCCTACAGGAACGCTGAGCAGACTAGGTAAACTGAATGCTTGAAGAACCAAAGCAACTAAAATCCATCAAAATTCATCTATTCAAATTTTCTCAATAATGCTCATGCCCGATGAACAAAAAGATTCATTATCATGGCCATCCTACCCTAAAAGAAGTTAAGGGACTCCTTGTATCCATACAACCTCTTTAAGCCAGGACCCCCCAATTACATTCATAATTTCGGTACATTCACTACTGCCGCTATGCAAGATACTCTTGATCAACAACTTATTGCATCAATACATAAGAATTCAGTAGTTGACAATCATGGTATTGCAGAGAATGATTATGTACTAATAAGATGAAATAGGCACAGGATAAAAGGAAAGAAAAAGGCAATGACAAGAAGAGATTTGATCTGAAAGAAGGATTGTGAACTTTCATACTGAAGTGTAAAAATATGTAAATAAGAAAACGTACTGGAACTTCAAAATTATTGACAACACTTAGGACCATTATCTCATCAAGCTTCCAATGTTGGTCTTGGCAGGATATTGATATTTGATAGTGTCAGAAGGATTGAAATAATGAAATAAGAAAGTTTTGATTTAGCTGCAGGGTTTTCTCCTATTATATTTGAGGATGCAACAATTCAGAGTTCATACAGTAATGTTGTCCAATTAGGCTCTAAAAATTTAATACTACCTTTGTTCCAAAATGAGTGACTTACATTCTTTTTTTCTTTTTTTTTTGAGGAAAAAATTTAGTGTTGGACATTTTCCCGTGTACCTTCATGTTCATTCATTGTAACAAACTCAAAGGGTTCTAACTTCTAACTGACTTATATATTATTGGACTACTGGTAATTCAAGTATAGCTAACTTACTAAAAAGGAAAGATGACACTCATTTCAAGACTTTATGTTCCCAAACGAGAGACTCGTTTGGGAACATAGGGGAGTAACAAGCAACATGAAAAGCATCTTTGAACTAGTACATGTTGTCACAATAGGGTTAATTCTATAAAAAAAATTATACAGATAACAACCTGTCAACCTTTTAAGCATTGCCAAATCAGTCTTGCTGATTCTACTGCGTGCACCATTACAGCCATGCCCATGCAACATGTACCAGATAAATATGGCAACAATCTCCTCAATACAATGAGGACTACCCATGCTACTAAAATTTTCATGAACTGAAGAATATCATAGGAAATATTATTATGACTTTAGCAAAGAGACCAGCGTACCAGCAGCAACAAAAGTTGTGAGAACATTGCCATATTTTTTAATTTTCCGAACAGCACTCTTTTCTGATTTAAATCGCTTTAATGCTGGGTCCTCAGCCAATAGCTGCAAGAAAGTCAACTCAGTATAGCATGAAAAAGAGAGTAAAGTAGAACAATTGCAACTACGCAAATACTTATTTGTTGATATATAGAATGCAATGTCGATTTATATATATATATATATATAACGGATGAATTCCTTAAGATTGCATGTTATTCTTGAATTTGATTTAAAATTCAAGAATTGAAATGTTGTGTTTCAAATACAAATACAACGTTTGAGAAACCATAAAATTTCAAATAACAAGGCAATGTCATTTGAAATTTTATAGGCATACTTTGAATCCTATTGGACTTGAGCCAAATCTAAATCCAAGTTCTTTGTGCAGCCATTTCAAACATTGAATTTGGCTCCATTCCAGGATTTCAAATAAGACCCACTAATCCAACCAGACCACAAGTAATTTAATATATTTCATTGAAAAAATAGCAATATGACTTAGACTTGGAGAATAGGTACTTCCTAGTGATAAAATTCTGAATGACATACTTGTAAGAAGGAAATAGTGTATTATTTACATTGAATTTTTAATGTCAAAAACGGACAATAGTGTTAAGAACCAAGTACTACTTAAAAGCCATATGTTATCCAGAACATTCAAAAAACATGCTCCATACAAACTGTTTTTTCTTCTCTCAGTCGAGTGACATATAGAGCAAACTGTCCAAACTTACTTCTATAACATGGAAAAATGAAGACTGCAGCAATAAGAGCAAAACTTTCAACCACTCCAAATGGAATACAGGAAATGATGTTGTCACTGTACCCATAAGAACCTCAATGGTATGTAAGGAAAGGGGAAACCAAAAAATAAATATAAATTAAGGGGTACAGACTTTTTCTTTGACTTCTATCGTTAATGTTCAAGTAAATTATGCTCATGCTTGTAGAAAAATCACCAACATATGCAGATAGTTCACTAAGTTGAAGACATTAAGAAGGTATAAATAGAAGAAATATAGAACAATGTGCAGAAAGAAAACAAAAACACGACATATGTCACAATACTAGAGAGCAATGAAGAAAAAAGTTCCATAATACAGTTGTTGTAGATGAAGGTAAAACAAAATCTTCTTAGAATTCATATAACAAGACCTTAGGGAGAAACCAAAACAGGAATTGTCTTACATGACGCTCTTCCTCATCTAAATTATACACCAAATCTTTTTGTAGGAAACTAAGAATCTCAAGAAACTAATGTTTAATTTAAGGCAATACTATTCTATAAAATTAAATGAACAGGAATGCAAAAGAACTTGAAATTATATAATTATACTATAACAAATATATAATCTCCCATGATCATGTGGCCAACAAGTACACAACTATTGCAACATAATGTACTTGAAATCAATAACTAGGGCTCCCAAAAATAAATAAAAAAAAAAATTACTACAAATTTGAAATTTCCACTATTGTTTTCAGAAACCTAAATTTGAGGTATTTCACTGATCCTTATATCATAAACAAACATAAACTGAATGAATTATATACAAAAGCCTAACAAATCAACCATCCACCAAAAAAAAAAACGTAAAATAAACATATAAAATATGGTACTCACAGCTTTCTCGCGAGCCCCTAGTTCGACGTGATATCCACGACGCGGGAGAGCAAGTTCACAGTTCGTCTTCTGCGGAAGCACAATAGAGATACAGTTTTAGACTGAAATTTATTCCTTAACAGATTGATGTTTCGTATACGAGAGAGAGATAGAGAGAGAGAGAGAGAGAGAGGGAGGGAGTACTTGAGATTGAGATCTAAAGTGAGAAGCAATGGAGGTTTTACTGAGAAAGAAGGCCATTGTTGCTCGATTGAGACACGGATCGAGATTGCTGAGGATGCCCTGACAACTACAGAGGAGAACTGGAGCTGCGATGACGCTGAACCAAGGAAGAGAAAATAATTAAATAATTAAAGAAAATGACGTTTTCATTGCAGTTGTGGCCCTGTACTTTTGTCAAATTGCACATTTTCACCCTGAAATTTGCTGGGTTCCAATTGCTGGCATCGTGAAACGGCACCGTTTCAAATTAGTCCTGAAAATTTTTCAACTCGCAATAGTTTTCGAACTTTCAATTTTCGTATTTGGATCCAAAAGAGTCCATCAACTTTCATATTTGGAGCAGAATATGGCTCAATTTTTGCCGTTGGTGGTGCCGTGAACTTATTTTTGAAAATGAAGTTGAAATATATATATGATTTCTACTCTGTTTGGTTCCTCAGAAAACAGAGTAGAAATCATTCAATTGCGAGTCCCGAATTTCATCCTCAAAATTGGAGCATGAATCCAATACACACAGTAGCCGTCCCAGACTGCAGACGAAACCTCCTGCCTTCATTCATCATCATCCCTCTTTGGTAAGCTTTTGGCCTTTTTTTTTAGTGTCTATATGTGGACTACATGTAATTTTGGAGAAATTCAAATTTATGACAATCTTATTTGGAAACAAGAATTAAAATAATTCCTTGAAAATGGAACTAGTTATTTACTCCTTAGTGTCTCCCACTCAGTTAACCAAGACTATCATCTTGTAAATATAGCACTGAAATGATTTGCTGGTGCTGATTTTCTCACATGGCTGCACAAAATTCTGTGCCAATTGAAAATTCTAGGTCAGGTTTTGTATCTTCCCAAATAGAAACAAACAGAAAGTCATTTTCACTAATGTAGTGTTCAATTCAATTTTTGTAGAATAGCCGTGTTGGTGTTGCCACCTTACTTTTCACTTTTCACATATGCTTCCCTACAGAGAGCTTGCTTCCTAATTTCTCTCCCATCTATGGCTTCCAAAGATATCATCCTCGCCGCTACCATCCTGGTCATTATCTTTCTCCCAAGTGAATTTGATTGTTCAGATCCCAAACCCTGGATCAAATCCGGTTTCTGGTATTCTGGTAGTGATATTCCAGTTTCGGATATAAATTCTGCTCTATTCACTCACCTTTTATGTGGTTTTGCTTTTATCAATTCTTCTTCCCCCCACCGCCTCTCAATCAACTCCTCTAAAGAACAGCTTTTCTCGACCTTCACTGATGTTGTCAAGCGCAAGAACCCGACAATCACAACACTTTTATCCATTTGGTGTCGGACGGGGAATTCTTCGGTCTTTTACTCGATGATAAACCAGTCTTCTTCTCGCCAGTCTTTTATTGATTCTTCGATAAAAACAGCCAGGCTTTATGGGTTTCATGGCCTGGACCTTTCTGGGGTTGTGCCAAGCACCAGTTCCAACTCTGTCAATTTGGGAACCCTCTTTGATGAGTGGCGAGCTGCTATTGAATATGAGGCTAGAAACTCTAGCAAGCCACAGTTGCTCTTGATAATGTTATGTGAAAATTTGTATGATCTAGGCTCAATGGTCTACCCAGTTGAATCTATGCAAAGGAACCTGGATTGGGTACATATTAGATCATATGACTATCACTTGCCCACCACGGAGTCCTTTACGGGCTTTCATGCTGCTTTATATGACCCGTCGAGCAAGGTTAGTACAGATTATGGTATAAAGGAATTGTTAAGTAGAGGATTATCAGCTAGCAAGTTGGCTTTGGGTTTGGCATACCATGGCTATGCATGGCTACTGGAGGACTCCAAGAACAATTCTGTTGGTGCACCAGCATCAGGACCAGCCCATACAATAGATGGTTCCATGGGCTATAAAGCCATCAAATCCTTCATCCGAGATTATGGTTATGGAGCCACTGCAATGTACAATGCTACTTATGTGGCAAACTATTGCATCATTGGGTCATACTGGATCAATTTTGATGATGTGGAAGCAATCAGAACAAAAGTGTCTTATGCAAAGGAGAAAGGACTGTTGGGTTATGTTGTGTTTCAGGTAGCAAATGATGATGATTGGGAGCTTTCTCGGGCAGGTAGATTAGTGTTATGTGCTTTTAAATTTAATTTATGTGATCTCTTCTGTTATTTTCAATAGGCAAGTATGTGAGATGGTCAAGTACTTCAGAGAGTTTAATTTAGGTTGGTTTAAATGTTGACACATACTTCTTCCGAGTATATATATGTTAATCGCACATAGATTTAACAGTTTATCCTCTTTAACATAAGAGAACCATCACCATGTTAGAGAAGTTGGATTGAAATTGATATAAAAGATTCTTGTGACACATTCTACTGATAATTATGAACTACATTCGCAGCCCAAGGGGATGAGGAAAATCAACCGAACAAGAGACGGTTGTTGATAATTATCGTACTTACCACTGCTGCGGTTAGTCTCATCCTAGGAATCATTGTGTTTTGCTTCCTCCGGTCAAAATGTAAGTATTTCAGTTTGGGATCATTCACTGTTCCTATATATTGAAAGTTCAATATTTATAGCTATGAGATGAAGACTATAACTTTTCCCCCTCTTTTTTTTTCAGGGATTATGACTATACTCAAAAGGTCATCTTCTAAATTGAATGCTAGAACATTGGCTGCTGAGAATGTGAACAGTGGTGGTTCCAATCTGCAAGTGTTCAGTTTTAATAAAATTAAAGCAGCCACAAATAATTTTTCCAGTGAAAACAAGCTTGGAGAGGGTGGATTTGGGCCTGTTTACAAGGTAATATACGGTAGTTGATTTAAATGCTTAAACCTTTTGGAATGGAAAAGGTTTTATTTAGATTCTACGTACATCTTGAACAAATCGCATGTTTCATACAGTGAAGCCATATAACTAATAATCTAGAATTGTATCACACTCCAATTAAGGACACCACAATGGAATGTTTTAATCTATCATTGTTTCTTTATATGATGATCAGAGAGTGATGCAAATTTGCTGCAGTGCTTCCACAGTTCTAGCTTACATCGAGTGAGCAATGCTAACCATTGGTGTCTATTTTGTAGGGTAAATTGCCAAATGGACAGGAAATAGCTGTGAAGAGACTTTCGAAAACTTCAAATCAAGGACTTGAGGAGTTCAAAAATGAGGTGTCACTTACAGCAAGACTCCAACATGTTAATCTAGTCAGAGTTCAAGGATTGTGCACCGGGAAAGAGGAAAAGATGCTGATCTATGAATACATGCCAAAAAAGAGCCTGGATTTCTACCTCTTTGGTCCGCAGTTCTTCCAATTATAGTTAATTACCATATACTACATGCAGAATTACCTATAATTTACAGATCCTAATGGGTCTAAATAGTTATATTTTGATGTATATATGGGGTGACATGCTAATCTATGCTTCTTTAAAGCAATGATAGACCTCTTAAGCATACAAGCAAAGATTCAGGCCTGCCTGCATATAGCTCATTTTATGCTGTGTTACTCAAAATTTACATGCCTGTATATAGCTCATTTTATGCTGTGGTACTCAAAATTTACATGCTCATGTATCTAATGCCATGCAGACCCGACAAGACGGCATATTTTGGATTGGGGAAAGCGCGTCCGCATCATTGAAGGGGTTACTCAAGGGCTTATTTATCTGCAAGAATACTCTAATTTTACAATAGTTCATAGAGATTTGAAAGCTAGCAACATTTTACTAGACGATGATCTGAACCCAAAGATATCTGATTTTGGTATAGCAAGACTGATTGAGAAAGACGAAGTTGACGCCAACACTGGCCGAATAGTTGGGACATAGTAAGTACACTGCACCTCAAATACCCCTCTACCTCATACCTGTTTCTTTCTTTGATGCTCAAGATTTTTGTTTGTTTTATGTAATGCAGTGGTTACGTTCCTCCTGAATATGTGAGAAAAGGCATATACTCCATGAAATATGATGTTTATAGCTTTGGAGTTCTTCTTTTGCAAATTATCAGTAGCAAGAGAAATGCCTGTTGTTATGGGCCATATAAAAATCTTAGTCTTCTGGAATACGTAAGTTACTGTGATAATTTGTTCATTGTTTATAACAGCATTGAAATATATGTATGTATAACATTTGATGATTTTAGGCACATGAGTTGTGGAAAGATGGTGAAGGCATGGAGTTCATTGATCCCTCGCTGGATGATTCTTCTTCACCTTGTAAACTCACGAGATGCATGCAAGTAGCTCTTTTATGCGTCCAGGAAAATCCGGAAGACAGGCCATCCATGTTGGAAGTTTCTTCCATGCTAAAAAACGAAACTGCCCGTATATCTACTCCTAAGAAGCCTGCCTATTCAGTAAATGAGGATGAAGTAAACAAATGTGCATCGAGGGAAGAAATTTGTTCAATGAATTTTGCAACAATTTCTCAAGTAGTGGCACGATGAAGGTAGTTGCTATATGTGGTGCATTGATGCCGATGATGATCATGTACGTGGTGGCATAGGCAAAGCTTCCCTTACAGCTAACATATGTCCATTGATAAGGCGCCCATTCATGTTTTTCACAGCCAAAGTCGTGTCATCTGGGTTTTCAAAATAGACAAAAGCGCTGCCTTTGCTGATTCCTGTTGACAAGTCCCTGAGAAGCTTCACTTTTGTGACCTTACCAAATGAAGAAAACAGTTGTGTCAAGTAATTCTCTCCCAGAGCTTGAGGTAGATACTTAACATAAATACTTGCACCCTTCGTCTCTTTCTTGGGTTTGGTTTCTGTGTTTACACCCCTAGTCTTTACACATATTTTAAGCCCATGCATTTTGTATCCATTCATGACCATCTGAGCCATATCTGCATCACTAGCATATTCAAAACTGACAAATCCATAGCCTTTACTAATCCCCGTGGTGTGATCCCTGATCACTTTTGCTCTAGCAACCTTACCAAATGGACAAAACAAGTCCATTAAACAGACTTCGTCCACGGATATTGGTAGATGACAAACATAGAGACTTGCATCAGTACGGTATAATTCTTTATTACCGAGTCTTCCTATTCTGGTCACTCCAACACCAAACAAGGGAGAACCATGGGATCTATCTGGTGGTGGTAGCCTTGCTACCCTCACTGTCAATGCACATCCATCAATTCTGTGTCCATTCATGTATGCAATAGCCATAGCTGCATCACTAACATGTTGAAAGTTAACAAATCCACAACCTCTACTGAGTCCTGTCTGATGATCAGTGAGTACTTTTGCACTGTTGATCTTCCCAAATTGAGCAAATGTCTCTGTTAAACGTTCGTTATCCACAGCTCTAGGCATATTCCCAACAAATAGGCTCGCATAATTGACACTGTTGTTAATGCTGGGTTTAGTTTGTTTGATGGAATCATTAGCTGCACCAAGCTCAAGCCCAGAGGAACCCTGCACCTTCCAAGTGCTGTTGTTGCTGTCTTTGCCAGACTTGGCATTGTTAATGTCAGCTCCAAATGTAGATTGTGGATGAAGAAAAGCTTGATTTAGGTACTTGTTCTCATCATCTTGATTATATGTTACTATAGACTCACCATTAGACCCAAATTCTGATTCTCTTTGCCCCCACTGACCCAACTTCTGTATCTTCCATGGCAGGGGAGGTGTTTCTGCATCCATTGATCTCTTCTTATGATCAGTTTCATTGCTGCCATCACTTTCAGAACTGTGCTTGAACTGACACACCTCTGTTTGGTTCGGAGATTCACTGCATTCCTCAATCTCCCCCTCCTCGCTTGGTTCATTTTCCGGCGCCTCTTGATCCTTCACTAATCTTCCATCATCGCCATCATCATCATCATCATCCTCCTCTTCGGCTTCTTCACTGTCATCATACATGTAAGCAGACTCCCGAATGCAGTCTATTGATTCCGCGAAAAACAGATCCTCGTATGATACTTCCTCTAAAACGTTCATTATAGCTCTCTCTCACTATTGTTTATTGATTTTGATCACAGCTTAGTAGTAGATTGCTGATCAAAAAAAAAAAACTTAGTAGTAGATTTACGCCTTTAAAGTGCATCTTTGATCTAGAGATTGAAAAAAAAAAAAAAAAAAAAAAACCTTTGCTCCACCTGTATGGTCTCTTGTTAGTTCAGAGAGTTACAATCTGTGTAACTGAAGCTAAAATAGCTACTGTTACTGTGTAATCACAAAGAAGATTTATATTAATTTTTCCTGAAAACAACAAGCTATTAATTAAAACAGTGAACATAACAGTGAAACTGAAGATTTCTGAAGTACTTTACATACATAGAACAGAACCAAATAAATGAAACTAATTATTCAAAACAGTCAGCTCACATTTCCAAAAAATCAAATCACAATTCAAATAAAACTTAAAAGAACCTTGACAAATAATTGAAATCATCTAACAACCAAAATTATCAGATTTATTATATAGCATACACTTTATTAAAACCAGTCTGTAATTTAATCTGCTTAAACTAAAACTGAAATGTGTTTTTTCGATGAAACTGAAGAAATGATATGTTATACATTTGTAATACGATATTGGCGAGGTTAGTTTAAATCCTAATGTTCTAAGAACCCAAAAATGAACTCTGAAATCACAAAGAGAATCATATTCATACCTGTAGAGATTGAGAGAGAAAGCAATATCACCAAGAAGAGGAAGAGACCATAACCACCTTAATATGCTAAAGTTTTGTGCATAGAATATCCAAAATTACTTATTATTCTAGAGTCGGTCATGCATGGTTGATTGAGTTGATGGGTGAGTGTACGTTGTGTACTCTGCTGCAATTAGTCACCAACTTTTTGTTTAACCAGCAAAGTTGTTAATTAGCACAACGTTTTGTGGAAAAATCAATAGTTTTGCAACATATATAATGTATATGTGGAATGGAATGTAGGGTCATCCAGATGAAATGGCTCACAGATAATTGGTGTGTGGCACAATAATTATTCCCCATATACAACACATGATTTTGACATTTACAAATTGCTCTTTGCGTCCATAGATATATGCTTTTAGGACTAATGTTTCTAGAAAACTAACCAATAATTGATATATTACAATTATAATTATATCATTCAAAAATCAATATTTAATTAAATTACATACATATGATTACGCTTGAAAATTTTAGTTTTTCGTGGGTGACTAGGTGTCTGGCCTCTTGCAAAGTAACAATTAATTTCAATGTGTGTGGTGTGTTCATAAAATGCGTCATTGTGAGCTATTGTATAGCATTACAATTGTTCCAAAACAATGAAGTACAAAGCTCGATACTCTAGCTTCGTGGTCGATCCAGCAACCAGCAGTGGAATGTCGAAATATCTTTTATTCAATAAAGAAAATTGTTCTCGAGATTGTTTCAATCTCTTTTTTGCTCATTTCACTTGTAGAGTGTCATATATAAGTGAGTAAATCCAATTTATAACAGACTTTTCCTTCTTGCCACAATGTGATTATAAACCAATCGGCTGCAAAACCAAGAAGGATTACGAAGTAATTAAGTAGAAAGATATAAGCGCATTTGGTCATCAAGTGATTTATTTGAAGAAAAGATGGAACATCCATCAACAAAGAAATTAGTCTAAGGCGATTGGATCTCTTGAGATTTTAGGTTCAAGTCTTGGATATTACGTTTGTTGATAAAATGATTATAAATAAATAAATAAAAGCTAACTTTTGTTAAGCTCTTTTGTCACTAGTGGAACATTTTGGTTTCGAGTTGCATTAGATGGAGGACCAATCAATTTTTGTATGTTGCAAACCGATGGCTTAAACTTTAGTGAATCCTAAAGATCGGATGGCAATTGAAGAAATTCATTTATGAACTCTAGCAAGATTTCTATTCAATTTTCACGAGCTAATTTTGTTATATGACTTCAACAAAAATGACTTGAAAGATTGTATGTATCACTAGTTCGGCAATAATAAGTAATAATTAGTTTTAAGCGATGCTCGGTCCAATGAACCAAGATTCAAACTAAATATTTTTCTTATGCTCTACCATTTGAAAGCTTAACACATGATAACGAGAATGAAAAAGTTAATATATGACACTAACAAATTTCTCGTCCATTTTTATTGAAAATTTAAATTTATTTATATCAGAATTGTCGTTAATGCATTGGCCGTGTCATATTCCATTAGTTGAGTCAAATAGCCCTTTCCATGTTTTAAGATTTGAGAAGTATTCAATATATAATACCTGAAGAAGAACCGTACAGCTCTTCTAGAACCAAACAAGGCCTGCTTAATTTTAATTATAGTACTGCAACTTAGGATTAAATTTGACACTTGTCTCGATCCATTAACATTCATCCATGCAGGACGAACACTAAATCCACCAATTAACTTTCAATTAATCACTTTTAGTCTTAGGACAATATATATTATGGTATTATTATTATCGAAATCATTGAATGATTTTTATATTCAATTTTCAAATGATTTTTTTTGTTGTTTCTCCTGTTTAATGTTTGCAATATAATTTTACGTAAAAACCCATCATTCATGCTCTATATATAATTGTTTGTATAGAGTTACATAAACCATAATCAGTACATTTTTACTCACAAAAATGGCAGTTCACGGCTTAGTGCACTTTCTTGCCACAGTCATCACCGTCACCACCATCGCCACAGGAGGTGTCGCCGTTACGGCGTCGCCGCCGCCGGTGAAAGCTGCTTATTGGCCGTCTTGGGCGCTAGATTTCCCTCCATCGGCAATAGACACAACCCACTTCACTCACATTTACTACGCTTTTCTCTTGCCTAGCAACGTCACGTTTCAATTCGAAATTTCAAATCTAACGGCTATTTTCCTCTCAAATTTCGTCACAACCCTCCGGCACAAGAACCCACCGGTGAAGACGCTTTACTCCGTCGGTGGAGCCACCGTGTCGGACCCCACTCTCTTTGCCCGATTAACCTCCGACCCGGCCCGCCGAAGTGAGTTCATAAAATCGTCCATAGAAGTTGGGCGCGAGTTCGGATTCGATGGGCTGGACTTTGATTGGGAGTTCCCCAAAACCCAAACCGAAATGCAAGATTTGGGCTACTTATTCGAGGAGTGGCGGGCCGCTATAGAAGCGGAGGCCGCCTCCACGCAGCGGCCTCCGCTGCTCCTCACGGCGGCAGTTTACTTCGCGCCGGATGTGGCCATCGACGGCGTCCGGCGGTCATACACGGTAGGGTCCCTGAGCAAAAACTTGGATTGGGCCAGCCCAATGACTTTTGACTACCACGGCGGGTGGGAGCTTGATCGGACCGGGTCACATGCCGCTTTGTTCGACCCGAATAGCAATTTGAGTACGAGTTATGGGCTCAGATCTTGGATATGGGCCGGGTTGCCTTCGAGCAAGATTGTTATGGGCCTTCCGTTATATGGGCGGACCTGGGAGCTGAAAGATCCGTACAGTAGTGGTGTAGGTGCAGCTGCGGTTGGGCTGGGCCCAGGGAATGAGGCCCAAATGACGTACAGCGAGGTGGAGAAGTTTAATAAAGAGTATGGTGCGAGAGTGGTGTATGACGTGGACACCATGTCCACGTATTCAGTGGTGGGGACCACGTGGATCGGGTACGACGATGCCGTGTCCATAACTACCAAAGTCGGTTTCGCTCAAGCGCTTGGGATCCGTGGATACTTCTTTTGGGCCGTTGCTGGTGACCACGAATGGAAAATAACTGGACAAGGTAATCTACTATTTAATTTATATATATAAAACATACATATTTTTTAATAATTTTTTTTATTAATATTGTTGTTGATGTGTGCGCAGCTTCAAGGTCATGGGTTATTGAATGAAATCATGTTTGAAACAAACCTAACTGCTACTCTGCTCATGGAAGTTAGAGTTTCAACCATATGTCAATGGATAAATTCGTTTTAAGTTTTTATTTAATTGGGCTATCATTGTTATAGTAGAGCGCGAGAGAATACATGTAATGAAATGTATCCAACCTATAATTTTTTCAATATAATAATTTCCTTTTAGCTTGCTATTTATAGAAACAATAAACACCTAGTGTTTGTTTGAGTAGTGGACATTTTATTTTCAAAATTTATTTAGTTTAACTGTCAAATATTAATTTATGCCATATGAGTTCGTACTTGAGCTTTTCTCGCAAGAGGTGAGCTCCTATGAAAATTTTCATTCCCGCAATGCCCCCAAAAAGAGAGGGAGAAAGTGTGTCAAACGTGATCAAGAACAAATACGTAATCTAAATTTTGTTTTCCATCTTCTTCTAGACTTTGATTTAATCAAATTAATCATTCATTTTAATATGGGTGGCGGTAAGACTCGAACCCGGGACCTCCAGTCACCAATACTCTGATACCATGTAAAGAATCATCTCAAGTAAAAGGTTAAAATGATAGTTGAAGACCCAAAAAAAGTCTAATACTCTAACAGAAATAGACAACTCAAACAAACACATCTTACGAAATAAAAATGAATGAATTATTTAATCTAGGACATGAATCGGGGAGATTCCAATATCTCATCAAATAAAGACGAACGCATTATATTTAACAAGTAAAACAAATGTTATTGTGTAGCTTTTTCCTTGTAATAATTAGGTGAAGCAGTTTCTCCGCTAAGCTACTGCTTGAATGCAACAAATCACAAGAGACACTAGCCAACAAACAGAATTGTACTAGTATTATCAATAGCTTCAAATACGCAATTTCAATTATTTGTCTCTTCCTTTAATTTTTCTTGTGTAGCTTAATATTAAACCACAAGAAAAAATTTGGTTAAAAACAATAACACAAGAAACTATTACTAATATACAGAGCTAAACTAAAATTGGACAGAATAATTCACTTTGACCTCACTACTACAAAATTTCAAATATTGCCTTCAATACACACATTGCGACTTTTGATATTGTCAATTTAAGCGCACATGTTGATACATGTGTGAGTGGTACTCAAAGTCAACGCATCTTTGCTCAAGAAAAATTGAATACAAACTCTTAAAAATTGAGTAAAGTGAAGACACCATTTATTGACCAACACGATAAATCCCAATAATCAGCTACTCAACTGGACCTCACTTCTAAGGGGGCGCTAGTGGGCGCTAGTGGAGCAGCGGCGCTTCGGCAGGCGTCGGCTCCAAGACTGGGTT
>JAYMTE010000279.1:0-20296 GCA_036897545.1 Pelargonium fulgidum
CTCTTCCCAATACCAACCTGTATATCATATCTACATACAACACATTTCATGAGTTGTGTAAGGTTGAGTGAGCATATTATATATAATTAATGTAAGTAATGTAGCCATCAATCCACGTCACCAACCTCCTCTTCTCTCCAATATCCACAAACACCAACTTGCAGAGGTCTCTGTCCATTCTTGATGATGATGATGATGATGATCTGATCCTATTCTTTGCCGTTTCTTTATTATCTCTTTGCTTCCACATTTATCATCTGTCTTCTCTACCCAGCTCTCTCGTCTCATAAACCACCGATCTCTCTCTCTCTCTCTCTCTCCAACAACCATGCCCGGAAATCAAGGACAGGTCAGCACCAACCCACCAAACCTCCATCTCCGACATGTGTTTGTTTACGTGCATGTTTTTTTTATACACATGTGGTTTGATTTTCAGGTGATATGGCCTAGGTTAGTAGCTAACAAGATCCTCAGAAAAACTCTAGGCAGCAACAATTTCGTTGCCGATTTCCCAACCCAAGACGATGCTTGTGGCTTTGATCAACCATCTCTGTCCCAACACAGCAAGACACACAAGTACAAGTAATAACTACTACAACTAACCCAATTAATATTGTTGGCTTCGCCAATTCGTACGTAGCAATACTTAACAATTTTTTATCTTCTTGTACGTAAATTTAGGGTTTTTGTTAGCACTTGGAACGTCGGCGGTGTTGCACCAAGTGACGATTTGGACATGGAGGAATGGCTTCACACTTCCGACCCTCCCTGCGACATCTATGTTCTTGGGTATGTAAAACATAACTGTATAACAACCGAGTCTCGAACTTGAGACATTAAGAGAAGAAAGTGACCTACATGTGTTAATAACTTGTTGTTATGTTTAGGTTTCTTGATATATTGTATGTATATGATGATTAGGTTTCAAGAAGTTGTTCCGCTTCGAGCTGGGAATGTTCTTGGGTCGGAGAATGGCAAGATTTCCATGAAATGGAACTCTCTCATTAGAGAAGCTCTAAACAAGAAGAAGAAACATGATTTCAGATGCATCGTAAGCAAGCAAATGGTTGGAATATTAATTTCTGTTTGGGTTCGAAACCATCTTATTCCCTTTATCCGAAATCCATCCGTCTCTTGCGTTGGTTGTGGAATCATGGGATGCCTAGGAAACAAGGTAACTAACAAACATGCATGCATATATCATTTTATGTCTAAACTTGTTTGAGCTAGGATGTAAATCAATATGTTTTCATGGGAAAACCTAAGTGCAAAATGAGAACGTCTAAAATGAGTAAAGAAACTCAGATCATTTAGACATTTTCATAATCCAATGTACTTTTGTCATTGGTTGCATATTTACACAAAGATTATGATTTTCAAATTTCTTAATTATTATTTATAATTTAAATGTTTTGGTTAATTTGCAGGGATCAGTGTCGGTTAGATTTCGATTACATGAAACTAGCTTCTGCTTTATTTGCAGTCACCTAGCTTCTGGTGGTAGAGAAGGAGACGAGAAGTTAAGAAACTCCAACGCCGTTGAAATATTGTCCCGAACAAGCTTTCCTAAAGGCTCTTCTTTTGATTTGCCGCGAAAGATTCTGGATCACGAGTATGTAAATTACACATATTTAATGTTGTTTAATTTGTTGAAATCATTCATTTTCTATCATATATATGTTCTTGTATTAAGTTAATCAAATATTCCATGTTAATTGTATAAATAATTGAAAGCTTATGGTTCCACCAAAAGCATAAGAATAAGACATGTTTTTCAGGTATAGATTAAATACCAGGACTTGATTTGTTGTTGGTTTCAAAACTTCGAATTTGTCCTATTATTATTTAGGCCGTCAAAATATAAAATTTACTTTGCTAGTGACCACCAATTTAATTTATTCTATCTTTTGGAATTCGGTAGTTGTTGGGAATTATTATTATTATTTGGTACTGTATTTTAATATGGTGGGCTAACCATATAATAAAGGATTATTAACTTTTAGTTGACCCAGTTAATCAAGATATTTGTGTTTTTTATTCTTTTAATCAAGATATTATAATATCACTTTAATCACACTTGTAATTAATTAAGATGCTTATACTGCTCTTTTAATTCAAATATCTTTGGTAGTATTAGCTAACTGTGTATGGTAATTTGGTGCAGTCGCGTAATCTTACTAGGAGATTTGAATTATAGAATTTCTCTGCCGGAAGAAACAACTCGATTATTTGTCGACAAAAAAGAGTGGAATGCATTACTAGAAAACGATCAGGTAACCAAAGATAACATTTTAGACGAGTTTAATAGATTCAATTATTATTGCATGTAATTAATCTTTTTTCTTTTCAAAATGTAGCTAAAGATGGAGCTCATGGATGGTCAAGTATTTGAAGGCTGGCATGAATCAAAAATCGCATTTGCTCCAACATACAAATATAATTCAAATTCGGATGTATATTATGGTTGTACTCAAGGCAAAAAAGGTGAAAAAAGGCGCGCTCCTGCATGGTACGCAATATATTTTAGAACTTGTACATTTGTTCTTACATGTAAAATTTTTTATTATAATTTAGATGATAAATTACTCAACAAACTATATGATGATCAATATGTAGGTGTGATCGGATAATTTGGTATGGGGAGGGACTAAAGCAACATCTATACACAAGAGGAGAATCAAAATTATCCGATCATAGACCGGTGAAGGCTATATTTACCGCAGAAGTTAGGGTAACAACGACGTTACGAGGATTTCAAAGCTTTTTCTTGTCAGAAAGGTTTGACAAAACAGCAGACGAGTTGGATCATCATCTTCAACTGTCCTTGGTAGATGATGCTATGTGCAAAGGCAGATCAAGCTTTCAAATTTAATGAACTGAGCTTGAGTTTTGATTTTAGATAAAATATGTTTGTGTTAATATGTATGTAGAGAGTTAAACAAATTAAACTGAGTTATGGTTTGTTTAAGTTTGGTGTGAGTGTACAGTGATATAAGATATTGAATTTTAGTAGCCAATTAATTAATTCTTTTGTTCTTTTCAGCCACAATAGATGCCAATTAATCCATCTCTTTCATGGTGATTTATAATTATGATTATTGTTTTTGGTCCAACAACTATGGTTCATTTAATTTGAAAACATATTGCCCTCAAGCAGGGTTTTGCTAGCCAACCCCCATGCATGCTTGCTTAATTTTTAATTAAGCTCAATTTCCCAATGATTAGGGCATCTTAAGAATCAAATTAATTGGAGGATCTCAACTATAATATCTGCAACATATTATAAATAAATAAACTTATGGTTAGTTAAAGAAACTCATGTATATATATATTAATCTTAATATGAATAATAATTGAGCATTAATATATATTGTGTGGTTCGTGTGGATAGTGAATTGGGTGAGGCAACATTGCAACAATTCCTCAGTGCTCATATAGATATATAATAAGTATAATTTTTATATATTGAGTGTATATATAATTAAAGGTATTTTACTTTTAGGTTTTAGAGATATCATTTAATACTGCAAGTTGTTGCTCAAAGAAATTATGGGTCATTTTGGTTGGGACCATACAATGCTTCTACTGTTGTCCAAGACATAACACTTATCATACATATTTAAAAAATAATTAACCATTTTGAACAAATTGCATACAAATATTGAATATGCAAATAACAATATCCTGAAAATCTGTCCAGAATTCTCCAATGACTTCTCTTTAAAGTTATAAATATATAAGTCATTGGATTATTAAAATATTTCCGGAAGAAGTTATTATTTTTTAAACGGAACGCTTTTATTTATTAATTCATATCAAACGGTAACAAAAAAAAATATAAAATTGAGAGTTTGAAAATCATTCCACCCAAATAAGCCCGACAAAGAAGCTAATAACCTAACTAACTCTCATGGGGCACTCGATTCGTTGACCAACCCGTAGACAAAAACTCAGCACCCCAAATTTAGTCACATTGACTAAATCATCTTGAAATATCAAGCACTGAAATCCTCCTATTCAACTTGAATAAACAAGCCGAAGGCATTGAAATCCTCCCCCTCCACTGAAGAATACAAACAATTGAACATGAAAATTAAAACGATCGCGTGAAAGTTGTTGCAGATCGTCCCTCGCCACCATCGGGGTCTGTCATATGATTTGGTAACAAACTCAAATGTTCATCTGAGAGCTCTAATTGAACCACCATCTTCCAAGCCACCTTCTCTTTTCCTACAACCGTTATAGATCTCTAATTGCCCTATGCACACACCAATTGAAAAAAAACTCACCGCAAATCTACGCCACCAATACACAAACCTCACAACACCTTATCTTGGTATCAAAGCAAGAATTAATTATCAAAATGAGAAAGACCGCAATTAGTTATATGTCAACATGAGTTGACCACCGCCGCTCTTAAAATCAGGCGTTGCCGCACAAAACCCTAATTGACTCACAAAACTGCAAAGGAAGAAGAAACCCTAGAAGAAATTATTAGTTTCATTAAGGTTATATTGACTAATAACATATTAAAAACTGATATGACATGTAATCGTATATATTACTATGAGTAAAATGATTTTCAAATTCGAATGTTTATAAACAATTGATTGTTATATAGTTGGTTAAAATGCTAACCGCAATTGTAGAACAAGACCATACATTGTTTCTTCAAAAACATCTTATATGCAATAGTCTCTAACAAAACTCACTTAATCATAATGAAAAAAACAACTTCCAATAATGAAAGACAAAATAAAGCTTCCAACAAAGGAAAAATATATAACAACCTTTACCAAGAGAGAAGAAACAAACTTTAGAACTAACATATTTACTCAATCTGCTCATTGTAAATATATTTTCACAAACTAGCATATAGTAGAGATAGATGATAACAAGACAAGATCGAATAGAATGAGTCAGTTGTGGTGATGAAACCAAGTGGGAAAAGAAAGCTAATTAGATATGATCTAGTAAATATGTGTATTCAATTGAAAAAAGTATGTGTAGAAATGGTAAAAAAAAATTGACGGTAGTTGAAAGAAAATGTTTGGATGAATGCCTAGAAATTACAGATATTGAAGAGACAATTTTTTATTTAGAAAAATAATGGGTTAAGATTAATTTATTTGGAAAGTTTAATATTCATCTCAGGTATGAATTACCTAATAGGCTTAAGAAGCGTACGCATCATGAATGCTTCTGCTTATAAATTTAAAAACTTGATGTTGTAATTGTATTGAAGCTTGTGTCAAAGTGTGAAAAGGCCATTCTTCAATCCAAGATGCCGAACCCTAATTAATTTACAAAGTAGCTATCTCTTGTTTGCAATTGCAAATTAATATAGAAATTTGAATAATGAACAGAAAGTTCCAGAGAAGTGTAGACAGGAACTTGGGCACAAGGGATTATGTCCAATCAGACCGGATCAAACTGATCAATAATTGAGTTTTATTTAATTAAGGTGTTGAGCTTCACCCAGTTACTTTGCAATAATATATTCATTGCATCATTTTCACTATCAATTTAATATATATAAAGAGCTAGAGTTGAAGAAATGGGGCAATGGGCTAATGGCTCTACCTAAAACAAGGGTTAATTAGAGCTAAATTACATGTAGGGAATTATTCAAGTGGGATTAAAAACTACTCATTTAGGTATGCACCACTCATTAAAATGCTCAAATCCAACGATAGCTCAGTTCTTATAAATTCACTTGGTGGGTATGAGTGAAATTTTGATGAAATGTCTTGATATGCACTTGCACTCACAAAATCAAGATGAATGAGACGATGGATCGATTGATTTTTGTTAATTTGAAAGTGAACTTTCATAATGTCATGCTTTTGCCACGAGCTCAATAATAATACTCTTATTCACTAAAGAATGATGTCACAACGATGCAATGATGATATCATATGTGGTGACAAAGACCCTCATATGGAATGGGTTTAGAAATCAAAATGGCTCAACGTCTCAATGATTAGAGCCAGTCAAACTATGGACACGGAGGTCTCGCGAAGGGGGCTTATTAAGCATGAGGTCCCTTGAGGAAGCTCAAGAAGTTTGTAGGTCTCGTGCACAGCTCATTGAGCATAAGATGGCCTGAAAGGGGTGTGAGAAAAATTTTCCGGATGGATCCCGAAGTACGGAAAGATAGACAACGAGGTAATATATGGATAGACCCCTAGAAATCAAAATTAAGTTCCTAAAGTGTCAAAATGAGCTTAAAAAAAGGTTCAATTAGGCTATGGGCTGTATGGGGGCCAATCTGGTGTTAATTGGTAAATAAGGGTACATGAGTGATTTGGGTTGAAAGCCTGAAACTGAATAAATTGGGGACAAAATGGTCCAATCAGGATAATTTAGTCTGGCCTTAAGACAGACCGAAAAAACCGTGCCAAATTTGATTAAATTGCAAGTCCTGGCTCAAATTGGACCAAAGTAGACCCAAGTAGAGATGATTTGGTACTTTGTGGAGCATTAAGCTTCCAGTAAGGTAGCTATTCAAGCAATCAGGTATTGTGGCTCAAACATCAACCAACCCGACAAAGCTCTGGTCTGGAATATAAGAGAAGGTGAAGGACCCATCCGACTTGTCTCAGCAAAACATCCATCACGATTCATGAAGAGTATTGTTTATATATGCAAGTCAATAATATTACATTTAACCAGGAAAACATAATTATAAAACAGGTCATATAGATATATAACCAAGCTAGAAAGACATGATAGATTCAAACACAAAAAAGATCCAACATAAGTTCATGTTCATTTCCACATGTAGCTATATATTGTGAATAAACATCATTGGGTAATCAATTCATCAATTGAAAGTGCAACTTCAAATGAACTGCAATGCCATACACACCTAGTAACGGTACTTGGTTGAGTAATCTTTGGGAGCAATGACAAGACCACGACCCTTTCGCGCCCCACGGTAAACAGTTTCAATTATGTCAATAAACTCCTGCTTGTCCTTAAGAGCCCAGTTAATCTTATTGTTGTTTCCAGTACCAAGATCAATCATTATGTGCTTGTTCCTGAAGAAGAACATTACAGTGGACGGGTCGTACAATTCATACATTGTGTTGAAATCAGGGACCTCAGTGATGTCCACAAGATATATCACAGCAAAGTTCTTAATAGTCTCAGCAACTGATGCTAATACTTCATCCATCTGCAATGATAAACCAAGCCAATATGTTAGTCATTAATAAACCAGTGCAAAATACTTTGTTGTAACTCACATAAACCCATCATTTGAAACTTAAAAGGATGTTATTTACAACAACAACAACATTGTGAACAGCCAAAAACATTCCATCATTCAGCTGAATTCATAAATAGGGATAATTACGCATTACTACCCACCTATGATGTCCCGAAACACATGACTGCACTTTTCGATTTTCATAAACATTTTACTACACACCTATGATGTCCTAGAACTAATGATAACACTTTTTGATATCTATAACATTTTAGTACCCACCTATGAATGATGTCCCAAACAAATTATTACACTTTTTTATTACATAATATTTTACTTCACACCATGTTGTCCAAAAACAAATGACTATACTTTTTTATTTTTACAACACTTACACCCCGCATATTTTCACTTCATCCGTAAATCATCAATTTTAATGGAAAAATTCATTCACTCATTATGTACTTTGCACATGACATTTTTACTCTTAAAGTCCCAAAATACTCTTACAATCTAAAAAATAAATCAAATTTAATTCTCATTTCAATTCATATTTTATATTTTCCTATAATATTTTGGATTCATATATGATATTTATGACATCATGATTAAAAAAGAATGAATTCATCCATTAAGGTTCATGATTCACGGATGAGGTGAAAACATATGAGGTTGAAATGTTATAAAAATAAAAGTCTAGTCATTTGTTTTGGGACATCATTGTTGGATAGCAAAATGTTATGAGAGTCGAAAAGTGTAGTCATGTGTTTTGGGACATCATATGGGATAGTAAAATGTTGTCGAAAACAGAAAGAGTAGTCGTGTGTTTTTGGACATTAGAGATGGGTAGTAAGCTATTGTGGAAATCAAAAAAATGTATTAATGTGTTTTGGGACATCATAAGTGGGTAGTAGTCCGTAATTATTATTAAAAGGAAGTTTACATACAACTCAATGGTCAAATAAGCACAAACCAAAAGGCATAGTTATGTTCCAAACCTAACATCAATGTGAACTCTTAGAACAATAATAATTAGGTCAGGGCACAAAAGACTGAATCCACTCCGTTGAAGATACTAACATCTAAGGATGATATGTTCAGAAAAATAATGTTTTATCTAAGATTAACAACTCAATTCCTCGGAAAAATTTGGACATGTTTGAGATCAATAACAAATTACAGCTCAACAAACAACTGGAATTCCAGAATAACGTACTGCACATCCCAATCCCAGCCATTACATGGCAGTAGAAAATTTACGATCAGATCATATAGCAATCTGATTAAGAACCCTTACCAATTCGATAAACTAACACAGTGTTATGCTTCTGTTCTTTATTACAAAATTGAAACTCAAGTCTAGTTTAGGTTTTAGTAACAAACAATCCTCAACCGATTTAATTCATCTAAAGTTATTACCAAATCGAAAATTGAATCCAATCTGAAAATTAGGGTTTTCCTGATTTACAGATAGTTAAAACTAAGAAGAGAGAAACGATTAGGTCTTCATTACAGATGATCGATTAAAAAAACAGATTAAAGCGTAAAAGAAGAAGAAGAAGAAGAGAAATCTGGACCTGCATGCAAGTTTCGTCCCAGTCATGACCGAATCTGATGACGACCAGCCTTTCCTCCTCGGCCAATATGGCTTGATCCACAGCCCATCCTGAGTGAAGGTGAGGCAGCAAGTACGACATCTCTTTCTTCTTCGATTTGAGGCCGGACTGTGATTGTGGCGGCGACTCGAGGAGAGGAGCGGATAAATTAGGGGAGCGTGTGCGTAAGGGAACAGCGATGCGCGTGTTTTAAATATCCTCTTTTTATTGCCTACGTGGCAATTCATCCTATTTGAAACTTCCCGCAAATGAGACCCGTCCCTCCATTTTCTCCTCTTCTGGCGACACCATGAAGTCTAGTTCAAAAAGCTCTAATGACTGCTCGTCGGAGCTCCGATTTCGAGCGGTGGAGTTCCTCATCGAATCCGCTTGCGTGAGCGTCTCTCCTAAACCTCTCTGTCACTTGATTCACTGTTTTTAATTTGATTTCAAATTCAGTTTTTATTGTCCACATTCCAATCAAAACTCAATTATATTTGCGATGATCAAAGAAATTGGAAGTTGCTCCTCTCGTCAAATATTCGGCATTGTCGCTCTTCGCTGATCGTTTCATTCCTTCTCTCTCCAGGTAACAATTCTCTTTCTTTCACACTTGAAAATCAGGAATATTGAAGTCTCATAAACTGTTTCCATGTGAGTTTTGAAATTTGAATCTGATGTTGTGCTTGGGCTACCCTTGCGTTTTGTACTTTTCAAGGTACAAAAAGAGCAATGTCAAGGAAATTTGGCTTCTGGAACCCCTAAGAGAAAGCAATTTGCAGCTGTTTGCACTTGTTTCTCTATGGATCTCCAGCAAAGTGGGTTTTTCTTATTCAGGCTCCTTTATGTTTCCTATTTTGCTAATCGTATTTCTTGTTTCTCTACTACTACAGTGTTTGTTCTTTGCTTGTGCTGATGGTGTACTTGTTTGCATAGATACACAATTCTCGTCCTCTATCTGTGAAAAGTTTGAAGTCATTGGGGGATAGCACCATTAAGGAGCAACACTTCACTACTAGAGATTTTCGTGAAGCGGTAAGCTAGCTGTCTTCTCAGGCAGCTTAAGAAACTCCATACTATTTATTACGTTAAGGCCAGAGTTTTAATTAATGATAAATATATTCTGCAGGAGGTGGTCTTAATGCAGGTAAATCTCCATAGAACTACTAATGAAGAGGGCTTTTGCTCCATCAATTCTTGTTTATTTGACATTGTTATATGTGTGTGTGTATCCTATAAGGTATTAGATTTTGAGATTGGCACATCAGGAATCACTTTCAGGTTACTTGAAGAGCTTTTTATTCAGTTCAAGTGAGTTCCATTTTAACATTTGTTTTTATTATTAGATATTCATCTATGGTAATATGATATAATTTTGTTTTCCTGACAGATTATTGTCTTAATGCGTACAATCTGTGATTTTTTTTTCTGCAGGGAAGTGGCTAGAGTTGGGGAACTTGTGAACTTTGAAGCTTGTATGGATATCATGGATCTTCTTTATGAGAAGGAGGAAACATCTACTTTTTATCGTTCTCCTCGTTCTCTTGCTGCATCCATCTTGGTCTATTCTAAAAAATCTTCTAATTCTACCACTTATAAATGAATATATGTTGTACTATTCCACACTCTATTAATTTCTTAGGAATTCTTAACATTTTGCAGGTAGTGTGTTATGTCATCACTGTCCCTAAACAGATGTGGGAGTTTCCTGTTCTTCCCTGGGGTATGCTAACATCTTGAGTTAATTACTCTCTTTGATGTGCTTTATAGAATCATCATATTAAACTCAGAATAAACCAGATACTTAAATCACTATAACAGCAAATTCCCAGTCTTAAGACTTTTATATTCTTCTCCACAGTGGTAATCTGTGTACAATGTACATATTAATAGGATCTAGATCTTATGAAATTGATAATCATATTCTTACAAGTTATATCATCTAATCATCAATCCAATTGGTTTCGATAATGAAACCTTTTAACCTGAGTGCTTCCTATTTTACTAGTTCGGAATATAAAATTAGAATGTGCAAGTTTCCTGCTTCATTGGAAAGCAATTTGCTCCAGTAAATTGCTGCAGCCTTCAAGCATATCTCTAGAATTTAGCTTATTTTACCCAAATGTAGATGTATTGTTTCTAATAGCTCTCATGGACTTGTTCCTTAATAATCTCCCTTAGAATTCTGCTCCCCTACCCGGTCATTAAAATCTGTCTCAGCTCCGTTTTTTATTCAATAGTATTATGTGCAATACCATGAAGGTTTATAATCTTTCATGTTCTTGACACATCAAGTATTTATTTATGAGGTTCAGGGAATTTAAGGCCATAGATAAATTTTAAGATACCTCTGGAACATAGCACCTCATAACTTACTGAATAGGTGCTCCAGTGGTTTTGGAACATTTACAGATCTTCTTGTTATTCACTTATTCTGCCTCCTGACATCATGAAATTTGTTCTCCAATATATGTGTTCAAAGATTACTTAATACTACTAAATTCTTTGTGATATCAAATAATCATGAATGTTGGCCTTCTTGGATGGAACATGGAAACATGTTCAAACTTCTAAGGAACCACTAATGATTTTCCTTTTGAATATTAACTTCTATTGGGAGTTTTAACATGGTGAAGATTTTGTAGTGTCTTTGTATTTCTCATTTTACATATTTAAGGTAATATTTGGAACCCATATTGTCTTGGGGCCATTCTAGTAGCTTTTGATTAGTTTGAAAAGTTGTTTGGCAATTTGTTCTCGTCTATACCACTTTCTTTTCAATAAATATTTAATTGCAATTTGCAAAACTCATCCCCGATTAGCAATAAAGACATCCAAATCCAATTCTTAACCATTACAACTCTGAAAATCACCTTTATTAAAACTAATAAGTTTAACACCAGTAGCTCTGTCATCTGTGACCATTACAATTATTCTCTGAAGCACCAACACTCAAATAGAGTGTCAGGGTTCGACAAGCGAACTAGACTCCACGTGCGAGCAACACGCTTCTTATACGTGAATCGGAAATTAAAAATCTAAATGAAATAAAATATAACTCTAATACATCCCTGACATGTCTTATTTTCCAATAAGAAAACATTTAAAAACTATTTTCTTTATTATTTGTTTGCAGGACATTATTTGTGTTGTTTGTTTAGTTTGAACTTATGAATGTGTTGTAATGACTTGATTTGTTCATTTGATTTGAACTTATTTTAATGAGTTTACCCGCTTATTTGATTTCATTGTTCGTTTAAAATGAACTTGTTAACTAATAAGATGTTAATTTTAATTTGACATACGGTCAAGTTTAATATCAATACAATTAGAAACCAAAAATACATATAATTTGTTATATATAAAATATATCTTCTTAATTAAATGTTAATATGTCATATGATTTATGACATGAAAAGTCGTATGTCTGTCGTGCGTTGGTAACATAGCAATTATTTACAAAAAGGTTGAACATTCTCAATTTTCCATCCTAACCATGATAAGAGTTAGGATTAAGTGTAAAAATTAGTGATTCACTCGAAATATTAAAGATTCAAATAAAATTTTTATTAGGATGATAAACCATTATTGACAGAAACTGTAGAGCCTTTCCAGATTTAAGAAAAATTGTATTTTTTTTTTTCTTTTGCCCTGCTGGGACTTGTTTTAAGTTCCTTGCTTTTTCAAATTGCCGACTTTGTTCCTTGAGATTTCTGGGCACATTTTTGGCTGATTTGAAATATCCAACCTATGGTTATCTCAAATGCAATTCCACCAGCATTATAAAATAGAATGATGTTGCTTCTGGGGTGACATTGCAAACTTAAAGTTCCAGTTACCTTTCTGTCAAACTAAAGTCTAGTATTTCTAGTGCAGTTCTTTTTTCCCCATCATTTGGCACACGCTACATTATATACTTATACAGTTGTACCAGTTTGGAATCTTACAACTTGAAGTTACCTGCTTACAGTGCACTAGCTTAAGATTAGCCAGATGTCCAAGCAATACCATGCCAACTTCAGCTTATACTTGTAGGATTTTCCCAGTGAGTTGGCTATCTGATGAGCTATTCTCTATTTATTGGTTGCAATGTTGTCAACAATAGAAATTTGTTAACTGAAAAATTACCCTCTTATGATGTTCGTTGAGAGCAATGTAGTTAACTTCCTTGGCCTGGTTGGAGTGATTATGGAGAGAGGTGAATGTGCTTATCAGTGCAATGCTGTATCATTGGGGATCCCAATGTTTTATGTAGTAATGTAGTATTAACTATTAAATGCTTTTTGGTAATTTAACATTGGCTAAGAATGCTAATTTGAATAGAGAAAGGGGAGCCTAAGCCAAAATTCATGAATCTGGACAGGTCGCTCCGCTCGCACCAATTTAGTTGGGTAGGTATGAGTGAAATTTAATGAGGTGTCAGCACCTCATTGGTTTGGCTTAGCCTAAGCCAAAAATTTTCCTTTTCCTCATTTGGATATCAATAATTGCAAATTTTAGTGGCATCGATAAAAGTGTCTAATAAATAAAATTTAAAATTTATGCATAGGTATATATGTTTCCTCCTATGAAAAATGAATCGACATACTTAATGACTTGGGAGTCTGAGTACTTAAATAGTGGCAATGGTTAGTAGTTGTAGCCAACATAGAAGCTTAATGATTCAATGTGTACATGCATAACATGTCATAACTATCTGTAAAAGGAAATTTTATATCTTCAAATTATGTTTGTAAAGGAATTGAAGAATAAGTATTCGGGCACTGTTTGCTAATCGTCTTATTAGAACTTGATAATTTGGTAAATACTAGTTTGCAAATCATCATTCTGGAAGTCAGTAGTTTCGGGTTAATCGGCTCCATGTTTGTTGATCATCTTTTCAGAAGTTGATGATTTGGTAGGTACTATTGCCATAAAAAGCCAGTAAAGTTCTCATGTCCTGAGATTCTTAATTGACTTGTGCACCATAATTTTTTTTCAGAATGTTGGTTGATGTTCATTTCATGTTTTATCAACTGCCTTAAATAATAATTGTGAAGTATCTGCCTGCTTGTTTCATCTTCATGTTTCATACTGGGCATGGTTTGCTTATTTACTAGTTGTGCTCGAGTGCGTCCATCCTGGATCTTGGAAGTAGATATAACATGTGCATTTGACATAGTTTGTCGGGAGTAAATATGACTTTATATTTTGAATATTGATTTTGCTAACATGATGATGCAGAATACATAAGCACATTGTAATTCTCTAGTAGCTATTCAAGGTATAATGAAGGTGAACACATCCTTCCACTCCTAGGGAACTATGGTTCTTTTGCTATGTTCTGCTTTTGCAATTTTTTCTGGTAAAATAGAAGAAAAAATAAGGGTTGTTTTTCAACAAAAATTAGGGTGGGGCCATGGTACCTCGAACGAGCCTTGAAGTAACATCACTGAAGTTATTTATATTCTTTTCAAGTATTATGGTTTCCTGGTAAACAGGGCACATTAATTTTTTGAAGCACAAAATTGTTAAGTTCCTATATAGTCTTATTCCTTTCATTGTCGAATACAATGCTGGTTCGGCTGGAATTTAGAAATACTATATCAAAGCCTAGGTCACCATGTGTTAGATCCGCCAGGCACATGTGTGGAATTTCAGGTCTTCTATGTGTACGCAATAAAGAAAGAGGTGAAGATTGCTATTGTACAAATGAGGTACTATTAATTGCAACTTGTGGACTTTTATGTGACTAGAATATAATAAGTTTGATAGATTGATGTCCTCATGCCCTTTTGGAATGGGTATTTGCCCAGTCCAATCTTCCTTTTCATGGCCATCTATATTGACGGTTGGAATTTAGCCACCGGCCATTTGATGTCACATTGATTACTACACTAGTGATCCACTTCAGAAACAGCTGTTTGGCCCACATAATTTTTTTATACACATCACCCAGTAGCTGTTCACATATTGTTTCATTGGGTAACTTTTCACTACAAATGACTCACTTTGCTATCTCCCAATCCCTGTTTCTGATTACTGTCGGTGGAGCTCAGTCATTTCCTGAGAACTCCATCAGTAGCTCTACCTATAGCTCTAGACACTGGTTAGTTTTGGCACTTTGCCACTTGACCTTTATCAGTGTCATTCCCAATTCATGTCCTTGGCAAGACTCCATACAGAGAAGTACATTCCCAGATTCTAATCTTCCAATTTGGATATGATTCTGTGTTTTGTACTGTCGTGCTTGTGTTCTTTTTTGTAATTTACTTGATGATCTTGTATAACATATGCAACCACATTAGTTCAATGGCAAGAATTATGTGTTATAATTAAACTTAATTTTGGGTTTCCGAATTTCAAGGTTATAGCTCAAGCCACCCACCTTGTTGCAAATTATATACATTGAAGCCAGATAATACCATCTTACCCATTTGATCAGTCTTGATAAGATAGGTAGGTAAATACAATCTTACCCATTTGATCAGTCTTGATAAGATAGGTAGGTAAGGTTCTTGGCTGTCTTTGTTTAGACTTGAGATGTCTCTCTACATCAGCAGGCAATGTGACGGGGAGAGGTCCACTGAGAACCATCTTCCACCAAAAAATAGCCATAGTTGATTATGAAATGAAAATGTCATATGGTTTATTGGGTATGGACTTTATGATTAAGGGCAGGTGATGGTTACAATGACTCTTAGGGCAAGCCAGCTGTTGGCTTTACCTTTGCATATATAATTGACCAATTGAGTCTTTAACAAAAGGCAAAATAACCAATTTAATTGAGAAGAATGATCATGATATCAAGGACCAGTTTTGACCCACAATTGCCCATTTCTAATTATCTTTCTTTCAAGGAAGATTTGTCCTCTGCCTCCACTACCACCTACTAAGCGTCCCTGGTCTGGTGTCTGTTGTTAGTATTAGCTCTTTTCCATTGAATCCTACCTCTAGCAATAATGTGTTATCATTTCTTCTTCTTTTTTTCTCTTCTGTCTCCATGTCTTTGTTGAATCATGACCTCACCAAATGCCAGTTAATTTCTGTGTTCTTCTATGATATTTATCAAGACAGTAATGTTGAACCACCTTAAAGAGATTAATATTAATAACAGTAATTTAGTTGATACTTAGCTTAAGCTTTAGCGAGATCATCGGTTGATTGATTAGTTGATTAGTAATAACAAAGGTAACAATTAAATAAATGTGAACCTATTGGGTATAGGTTTAGGTATATCCCAAAATTTTAGTTCCTTTAGCTTTTACTCTGCATAAAATTTCCCTAGGCTTTGACCTGAGCTTAAAATGACCTGGTTTTTACTCTGTATTGCTTATTTAAGTGGGGTAAGCTTTGAACATGCTCAGTCACAAGCTTAAGTAATGTAATTATAGTTGAAAAAAATCTGCCATCTGATTTTGTGTGGGTTCCACCTTGTTGAACTTGTTCAATTACATTTATTATGAGAAACCATACAATCATATTGATATCTCAATTTGATGAAGCATCTTCATCAGTCAGCCAGTCTTAGTAGTATGGCCCACCTGTTGAAATTCAAATTAGATGGCTTTCAATTGCAAATTTGAGTAAATTTGACTTATTATGTTCACATGCGTACATTAGGAATTGTCTTCTTGTGCAGTGAATTTCGCAACCTCGTGCAAGGAAGATGACGTCGCAGAACTGGCCAGGGACATTCTAATGCACATATTTGAGTCTACTCGCAAGATGTAAGCACTTTCTGGGTATGTTCCATTTCACTGTAATACTCCATGGTTAATTGAAACATTTGATTAGATTTGCATGTAATATGTGCCTGGCTTGATTTACATTGGAATGATTATGATTGTGTCTGTAAGTAATAATCAGATCAACCGTGGAATAAAAACTTAAATCTTGTGGGACCTATCCATCCAAATCCAGAAAGGTATTCATTGGACACTTTGTGATGTGTGGGCTCTACCACACGGGGCAGTGGATCCAATAATAAATTTCCCCCTTTTTATATTTGTTTGGGGGGAGGGGGAAGAGAATGAGAAGAGGCAGGCACTTATATAGTTTGCACTCAATGCAAGTATGCTTCACATGATATCTAGATTTAAATCGAACACCTTTGACCTAGGAACTTTCCTTCATAACAATTTTGGATTTATGTCTCTAATTCACAAGCATATAGTATGTACAGTTCAATGTGGGGACCAGAGAACTTTCCTCTCTGCCAGACAGGAGGATGGGAAATCAGGTTTCTGCTTTAAACCCTACCATTGTAATCCTTGAGTAGAAATGCTGAGATTAGAGATGTTAAATTAGCATCAAATTGCTTTCCCTCTGGGTTCTTCAAGATGATACTAATGAATATTGACTAACCAAGCCAACCTCCATGTTAGGAACCCTAAATGTGCATGATATTCAATGACCAGATTCGATGTGAACTGATACTTGATTTAAGGTAAGTGAAGGTCCATTTTACAAACTACAAAAGATGGCCATTGATGGCATTGTGTGATAAGGTGAGACTAATCTACTTTTGGACACCGTGATGTGTGGGATTCCCTTAACACATGTCCAATTGGGTTGTTTTCATAGGAAATTTACTATCAACCATTAGGTGTAGACGACAAATAATTGCCCAAACATATGAAGGTGATATGGGATGCCAAACTAGGAAATACCAGTATGGCTTGCACCTATCCTAGTTGCTACGCTGAGCAAAACATGCAATTGTGCAATAAACACATAATCCCTAGACCAATTAATTATTATTTCTTTTGCCATGTTACATCATAAAGAAAGCATTTTACGTAGAATAAATCTATTAACCATAATAAGGGGTGAGATAAACCCTTTGTATATCATTAAATGTTGTTTCATAATGAGTTGCTTCTTCTTAACCTCTGTGGTAGGAACTAGTCCTTAGTAACATTAAACTTCTTTCATAATGAGCTACTTTTTCTCTTCACCTCTGTGGTAGGACTTGGTCGATTTAGAAAACTAACATTTAGACATAGGATAAACAAGTTTAGGGAGCTTCACACAACACCTTTTTGTGTGAATGTTATCTTTGGATTCACAAAAGCAACACTGTGATTTAGTTACGAGATTTTTTTTTTCTTTTCTTATATTATGCACAATGCACACGGTAGAAATTCGTCAATACTAGCAGAAAAATACAATATTGTAAGTTAAGGAAGCTTCACGTTACCCCTTTTGGATGAATTGTGTTCCGATAGAGACAACATTGTGATTTGAATACAAGATCTCTTGCTATATACTAACTAAAAGATTAGTCATGAATTGCTTAGCTTGTTTTTTCTGGATTCATACCAACCATTATAAAGAAAACTTGTTCAGTGCTAAGGAAATTGCATTACTTATCCGTGAAAGCTCTGTTAGACCATACTTGGCTTTATTGTGTCGGCTAATAATTTCAAGTGCCCTACCCCACCTCCACTCAATGCAATATTGTACTAGATATCTCTCACACTCAAAGACCATTATCCTTTTTCTTCAATGGTAAAGGTCTATTAGCTCCCTTTGCCAATTATTTTTACCTATAATCTTTTTTCTATTTTACTTGAATATCTTTTCTCTCATATGGGTTGTTCCAAGTTCCTGTCCCTAATGTTTGGCAAAGTCTTATAATGTAGGAAAACAATTCAAAGCCAGTTCGTAGGAAGTTAAATTGAGTATTTATGAATCATTCAGAAAATTTCCACTTACACACTACATGGTGCCTTAGTTATTTACTTATATGCTTTATCTTTTACTGATATAAAACTTCTGCTTTTGATGAGTGTACCTTAGAGACAAACTAACCCTTTATCCTATGCTGTGATGCTTTACAAAATTAGAAAAAGCTTGAATTCTTTGGTTTCTTCCCCCAGAAACAAAAGTTGAGAGCTGTCAAGTAGTTATTTTGAGATTTTAACCAAGTTAATTACTCAAAAGCTTCAATGAGGCAAAGCTATAATGAATAAAGAATACAGTTTGGGATAGCATTTGGGTAAGGAAGAGAAAGTGATGGAAGTGTTAGATTATTTGGAGTTGCTTTCATTTTCACCATCTTGAAAGAGAAGAGAAAACCAAAAACAAATCTATAAAAAGATAAGAAAAGAAGTGGGTACCAAGAGAAATTTTATTCATGTAATCAAAATGGCATCTTCTTTCTTTGTGATTGCTATGATTGATAATGAAAATACTATGGGGTCCAGAACTCTGGCCAGCTATAGTTCCTTTGTCTTTGTCTTTGCACCATTATATACATACATATTATATATTCACCTTCTTTTTTCCAACTATTATTGCATTATGATGTATTATCATTATCTTGTGACCTAATCCACCAAACTAACCCTTTTTTATATTTCAATTAATTGCATAATAATTACTTAGACTTATACAGACTCTTTAGTTGGTATATCACATGTAAACTATCCGAATTTAATGCTTCGTTCCAGCTAGAGTATTGTTTTCATTCGTTGATGGTTGAATTGCTATATACTTCTTTGTGCATTCATACCAAATTTACTTAAATATTCACTCCATCTCCATGTGTGTCATAAAAGAAATTTTTGTACCATCTGCATTCAAAAAACTTCCTGCGTCATTGAAAGGGAATGTTGGCCTTAAATTTAATGTTCAACTTATTTTGAGCTTACCAAGTATGTGACTTGTATGTAAACTGAAATGGTTGTCTGGTTTGCAACTATGAATGCTAAATATTTTGTCCTTTTTGTTCATTGTTACAGTTTCGTGGCATAAAAAAACGTCATTGACAAAGTTTTCATTTGAAAATCAGAGTATGGATTTGGTGGCATGATGACATGTTTGTAGGTATTGGATTTTGGCACATTTTGGAGATTCTTGTTAATTCGAATCCTCTTTAACTTCTGAGTTTTGTCGGCACAAGATAGCTAATATTATTGGTGTTAAGATTCTTTACAGAGGCATGCATGTCCGTGTTACAAGGAACCACTGAATTCCAAGGACAATAATACTTTAACATAATTTTCCCAATATTTTTTATTGATTTATTTACTTTACTTTATTAAAGTATTGTATTGTAATGTATTTTTTTATTTTATTTTTAAAAGAAAAAAAGAGAATTATTTCGTTATAAGCTGTTGTGGAGATTTCATATGATATGGGAGGAGAAGCTAGCTAAGAAGTCAATGTCGTTAAGATCATGAGACAATGTCAACTTCAAATTTTGACCCTAAATGGAATATATTGTACAACCATTGGATACCTTCAATATAATTATATAATATGGGTGGGTTCATAATTGAATTTAAGAGTATTGTTTTTCACAATAATATTGGATTGGAAAATTGTTTTGGCAGCTGCCATTTTGAAGATAAACAACAGGTAGGAAAGAAAGATGAAACGTCACATCTTCATTATTAGGATTATATTTGGGATAAAGGTTTTTTTTCATACTTAGACTTTTTTAAAATAGTCAATATAGTACTTATTTCTTTATTTCTTTTCATTTAGTACCTACACTTAA
>JAYMTE010000280.1:0-20268 GCA_036897545.1 Pelargonium fulgidum
AATAGGACACTTATTTTGGGACGGAGGGAGTATGAAATAGTAAAAAGTACTATTCAAAATTCAAAATGATGGAGCAAAGATAAAATGAATTAAAAGAACAATGTGACAGCAAACCCAAGAAAATTGACAGACAGATAGAAGGAAAGTTGAAACATACTAGCAGAGAATTACTCAAGAAAATTGACCCTCAAGGGGCAAAGTATATCACCTTGTCCTCCAAATTTCTTTCAATGAACAAAACCAATTGCTTCATTTTCTCCAGAAATTGCACGTTGTCATGCCTGAAACATAATAGCTAGTATGAGAGAAAGGTTCTGACTTTTCTTTTGTTCAGGAAGGTGGGGGTTAGATTATAAAACTCCACCCCGCACACATTTGACAATTTAAAAAAAGGTAGGGAAAAGTTTAACTGAACTTGGTGCAATAAGCAAAAGAATTGAAAACAAGAAACTAATGCTTTAACTTTATATATTAAAATTTACAAATCTAGACCTTCACGGCAGTAAGAAAGAAGTACATAATCTACTATCTAGTTAATCCGATTGTAGGCTCTCAATTGTTACATGGATTTTAATATTCTCAAAAATTCATCTAGTCATAGTCTCAGCTTTTCACAACCAGTTATCACATTCAAGAACAAAATTCCTTTAAATATTATTTCATTCAGATTCAAAACAGAATCTTAAGAACCAACACTAGGTGGTAAATTTGAGTTTTGCAGATAAAGAAATTTTAGCAGTAAGCAGTATGTATACGTTCATGCGTGTGGTTCACTAATGCAAATAGCACATACCTCAGATATAGCTTTAAATTGTAATCTCCCTTTGGAAGTTTTGAAAACTTTGGATAGGCGTCACCAGTTGCATACACACGCTATGAAAAGAAGCAACAGAAACATGAAGGAAGTAAAGGGAATCAGTGCCACATATTATACGTAAAAGATGAGGTGAGTGATTTGACTGTAAATGGACGCATTCATGGAATATTGATTTCTCAAAGCATTTATTTTAGAGTATCATTGTCACTAGAGAAACAAATCCAGTTCTAAGAAACTATAGGTTTTATACAAATGCATATGTCAACCAGCTTCCCTATATTAATATTCATTTTAAAATTTCACTGAAGTTGATCAATGTAAATGTTAGAGCACCTTATTTGCATCAGAGATCATATAAAACTGAGACTCAAATTTGTTGTCATATACACGATTGTTAAGTAATGGAATCTGAGGTTTAACATTAGCTCCATCTTCCAATTTGAACTTGTATCTGCAGAATCAGAACCATATCTATGAATTACTATAATGCTCAAGTGATAGCAGCAAATAAACAAACCACATAATACTCACGTTAATGTCAGTGCTAGTATTTGTTTTCCCGAGGGTAACTTGTCGCGATTACATGGAAGAGTACTAAGTTTAGCATCAATGGGTCGATAGGGAACTCTCAACTGCAAATAGAGAACTCAAATGAAGCTGTAGGATACCTCACAGATATACACAAAACTCGGCCAAAATGCATGCTTCACAAGAAAACAGATATGGCAAGCATCTTTATAAGATGACCTAATTCACCTTGTTTAGGGTAGCGGCAGGGGCAAGACTCTCAGACGCCAGCAACGCTTCTACTTCAATTCTGATGGGAGCTTCACTTCCATCAAGTATCAGATCCCCTTTCTTGATGTCCATCCCATGAAAGACTATCTAGGAGATTCATATGAAATCTGAATGTAAGACTCAAAAGAAAGAAAGTTTCGCTGAAAAGGTTCCCGGCACAATTACATAATGAATTATGCACATCACAATCAAAATATAACTGATACGCCTTGATGATTGCTCTCAACAAAATGCATAAAACCTAGGTTGAAAGCAACAGTATATTTTATCGCAATGAAACTTCTGGACCTCAAACAGTTTAAATAGTAGAAAATGGAGTCAAAATTTTAAAACTTTAGAAGTGATTTAATTACATCTTAAACATATCTATCTGTTACATTTCTATGTGTAACCTATTATAGTTAAGAATATATATTTATAGCACCTTATACAATGAAGTTTAATAAATTCTTATATTAATCACATTCACATCACAGGCATACTCCTATCTAGCAAAAATAAAATCGGATATGATCTTGCTACCTCAAAATCTACAATAGTAGTTTCATGACTCCCAACGCCACTCGACCAATACTGAGCTATAGCTAACTCCATTGTCTGACCACCCACCACTGCAAATGAAAAGCTTTTGGCAGCAGGAGAAGAAAATAATAAAGAACTGTGCCCCCTCATTGGCCTTCGCAAAGGACAAATCTGCATGTCACAAGCATGTTAATTCAGAACAAACCAAATAATCACAAGTTCTCATTGAAAACTGTACCTGAACAGTGCTGACTAAAAATCTTCTGGCAGTATCAAACTCTGATGTTCTCATGCTTGCCTCAACCCAACCAGCACCAAGTGGCACCTCAATAAATCTCCGTTCTATGTGGCCTATTCAAGAAGTATACAGAAAAGGAATTTAGATTCACACTTTAGCTACTAGACTAGAGGAAGTAGGTTTAGGCTTGTCTCAATCAAACAACCTTGACAGTAAAATGTTAGTGACGGTAGGCAATAAGAAACAGGAAATAAGGCCATGTCACACATAAAATGCAGTTTAATTTTGTAGTATTACAAGGGTACTGTTCGATATTGAAGCTTTTAGCATCCTAAACATTCATATCATTTCTATCTTCGTAAATTATACCAGGGACGGCCTTTAAAATCTCGAGGAAAATAGACAGTCCAGTTTTATTAAGCATAGCATTTAATTTTGCATTTAACGACTACTAAGTCTGTTTTCCATTGTAGATAGAGAATCTTCCTCTTTTCTGTAGTAGAAACAAACCAAATCCTAACTTTCCAAAACAACCAGATATGATATAATATCTCAGATGAAAAAATATACTCCCTTTGGGCAGTAATACTTATCTACTGCTGTTAAGTACCTAAGAACAAAAGTAGATCTATTGATTTTTGACAGTAGATATGGGTTCTAAGGCACTATGCAATACATAGTAAGATTTGAATTATTATTCAATGCAAGCATTACAAAGTTTAGACAGTTGTGCTCAAGAGGCAAACTATACAGCAGACGGGTAGGTATTACAACAAATCATAACCCTAGAAGTAACTCAACACCAGAAATATAACCTGGCACAAACGACATCCTTGTAAATGAGATTAGTGGAGGTCGATTCACCACAATAATAGGCTTTGTTATTGTAACAGGAATTCTGAAGAGAGGACCGCGCCATGGTGCCTTACAATCAATTCCATAGACTTCATAGTAGTGTAAACCATCACTAAGATTGGAAGGATCCACAACTATGCTGAAAAGAATGGGAAAAGAACTTGTAAATTGTTGATAGAATAAACAATATTCCAAATTAGATACTAAAGTAGCCCGTTAATATATCTAAATAGCAGAATGCATCACTGAAGACACACAACAGAAAGGTGAAGTACAAGTTAAGGTGCAAGTCCTAAAACACAGAACAAACAAGAGGAAATGGAAAATAAATAACTCAACCCAAAAGAACTGGAAGTATGAAAAATAAAACAGAGAGAGAGAGAGAGCAGATCAGAGAAAAGACAGGGCATGGGGACGAATCAGGTTAAGACGCTAGCCAAATCATTCAGGCCGGAGAACTTCTCTACCTGATATTTTTCTAGACATGTAAGTATCAATAAATTTACGGAGAATTTACATATATAACTGTCTCAGTTCTAATGCTGTTCTAAATTTCATTTCAGTTCTTACTTATGATCACACTTTTGCAGGTGAAACATATATGTAATAAAACAGCCAACCTAACCATGGATCTGACCCACTAAACATTGTGGTTATTCATTACATTGTGAAAAGACTGAAAGTCAAATTGAACTCAAGCTAACCAACCATTAACTTGCTTTGGAAAATTTAGTTGTATGACTGATCACATCTAATAGGATGAAGGTTCAAGGAACTCCTTCCTAAGAGGAAGAGACATAGCAGAATCCCTGCAGACAAACATACATGTATTTTGTCGAATGCTTCTATGTACTATGCATGCATCAAAATAATTGCTCTGGATACACCATTGCAATGCATACTCATAGATACATCATGCCGGAATGAAGTCATGAAAAAGGATATTAACAACTTTATAACTCGAATTAATTTCAGAGAAAAGAAAATTGGGGGGAAAAGTGATACGGCAAACAAGCTGCGGACAACATAAAATAGAGAAATATGTTAAATTCCAATAATGGGCTACATACAATGGTTTGGGCTTCCCATACTAAAAACCCCTCACGTGCGAGCCTCACGTTTTTCATTTATCAGTGGGCTCGACATGTGCACAATTGGGGGCCTTTTAAATCGACACTCCCCCTCACGTGTAGGTATTTGTCTTCCACATGTGGACCGCTGCAGGCATGACCATCTGCAAGCGGGTCGGAGACCAGGACCAAAACCTGATCTGATACTATGTTCAATTCCAATGATGGGCTACATACAATGGTTTGGGCTTCTCATACTAAAAGGTCAACATTATTAGTAGGATTTCACTTGCACCACTATATGTAGCCACTTTACTTTGTAAGTTTCCAATGTGGGACACATTATCACCCACTTCAACAAAATACACAAGTAATTATAAATTAAATGAAAAGGAAAAGTAATTATTAACTAACTTGAAGCTACATCCATTGTGTGTAAGGAGGAGATATTCAGGGGCTCTGACAACACTCTTTCCAGTGGAATGCAACTCAATACATTCCTCAAAAGGAACTAGTTCTTCTAGATTACTTGCACCTTCATGAAACTTCGGTTCAACTTGTACTGTCCACTGTAAAGATCATTATATCAGCGACTGTAGAAATGACAGATACAGTGGAAACTACTAGCACTGTTTGCCAAAATTGTTCGTATACCATAAAAATGGCAAAAGTAGAGGTATGATTGAACTCAAACCTAAACATTAAAATAGGAATATTCTACTATCATATTCTGTGCATATTATCAATATTGTATGATTGCATAGATGTGTGTGCAAACTAGAATTCAGAATTTTTATTCACCCCCTTGACATCTAATATATATATATATATATATCACTAGTCACAAATATTAGCATTCGAGGATAAATGAATTGATGTTGTACCAGTGAGATAAAAATAAAACAGTATGCATAGAAGTTGGAAATCTAACAGCACGAGTAGCACCAAAAGGGAGTTTTCACTTTACAATTGTTAAGAGCATAAAAATTAATATTGGGTCTTCAACTATTAGCTTAAACTTTTAGTTGAGTTGGTTTTTTGTATGGTATCAGAGACTTGGTGACCTAAAGGTCACAAGTTTGAGTCCCGCTGCCGCCGCTAATTAAATAATTAAATTACAGCACAAGGCGAAAAAAAAGACCTATGTTGCATGGGTGTTTGGGCTCACGTGCATAGCGATAATGGGCTTGCACGTCAGGGGGCGTGTTATAGTAAAAATTAAATTGGTCATTCAATTATTAGCTTAAGCTTTTAGTTTAATTGGTTATTTACAAAAATTACTCACAAAACTGGCTCAATTTTTTTTTTAGTGATGTAATACTATCAGAACCCACAAATTCTTACCTCAGTAGATTGCTTGCAAACACCAGCCTCTCTTAGGTAGATCCCTCGTGATATTGGAGCTGCAGTCAAAATGCATGTCAGATATGTCATTTCACAGATTAGACAAGATAAATCTCTTAAAAGTTAATTTTTTACTGATCAACCTTATCACATTCAAATTAAGGGCAATACCACAATCAAATTGAAAAATTCCCTGGCCCAACCTAATGCCCATGAAGAGCCTCAATAGAACCCATTGCAGGAAAGATGAAATTGTCGCCCAACATCAGAGAAAATTTCCACAAAGCAACATGTCATATAAAATTCTAAGTAGCTTGGAAAAATAATTAAGCATACCATATTTTGGCTAAAAGTTCTACAGTAAGATGAGACAGAATTAATTGCTAGTTAGTTACTGAGGAAGAGAGAAGAATGGTGAGAGAATGGAGAACACAAGCTTACTTGATGTTCCAGATTGAATTATCTTTATTTGGTAACAAACAGATGGAAAATCTCGAGATTGCTTCAAGTACTCATGTGCCCTGTTCACAATTAAGTGTCAAATAAATTCCAAACATGAAAAAGCTCAAGCATTTTTTACATTTATGGAGGACAGGATGCCTAGAGCACAAAATCTAACTTGTCAACTTGCATAAGCCCTTCTCCAGCAGAGAGTTTATCTTCCGGCAATTCCCCTACAGGGACAGATGTATTTTCAAGAGCCTTCCTCACACTGTAGGGACTCACAGGAATACCCTCGGCCTGCATAGAAAATGTTAAACACAAGCATTGGCTGGACACAAACATAGCAGTGCTATTGATAAAGGACAAAACCACAGTAAAATAATGTATATCAAAGTACCTTCATTGCACTAATAACTAAAGCAATCCCTCCACATGCAGATGGAGATGACATTGATGTGCCATTCATGAGCATGCGCACTTGAAGAGTCCAAGTAGGAACAGAAGCAACATCCCCACCAGGAGCACTGACACAGACTCCAAGATCACCATCAGCTGTTGGCCCTCGGCTAGACCTGCACACCATTTCAACCATTTAAACAAGACTGAGAGGTAATTCAGAATCCAAGACCATGAAGTGACTGATGACAGTGTACCGCCACTCGTATTCCAAGATCAAAATCAAACAAAGTTATATATCAGTACCTACTTACCAAGTATATTCAAGCCCTTCACTGGGAGGTTCAACCAGACAATGAGTACCAGCAGCCATTGCAGGAGACACATACGCACCAACTCCTATAATGCTGGAAGTTGTACCACCAGGTGCACCGACAGTGCTCAATGCTGGTCCACTATTACCAGCACTACTCACAAATATCAGTCGATGCTTATTGACCACCTATATACAACCACGGTGGCATGCATAGCATATTAGAAAGAAAAAAAATTGATAATGAAAGTAAAAGAAAACATAAATAACTATTCGTTCAAGTTTGAACTTCAAGATCTGAAATCGATACCTCATTAACAAGGTCAATAAAGCGCCCGTAATCTGGCAGCAATGTCGGTTCTCCATAACTCATGTTGATGAGATCACATTTGTGCTGCATAAGACATCTAATAGCCATCACTATGATGCATTGTGTTGAAGATTAAAAGTTCCCACAATGTTTCATGAGCTAAAATACTTGTGTACGAAACCAGTGTTGAGAAAGCAGACAAGAAGTACATCACACTACAATCATCAATAACATATCTAATTCCAAATATCTCGTGTGAATACATGCTCAACCGCACACCTCCACAGCAGCTATGAGTGCTCTCGTCAAGCCAGTTCCTGTTTCCATTGAGCCTAAGCGTGTATCTCCAATTTTACAAGAGATTAGCTGTGCTCCAGGTGCTATTCCATTCAATAAGGGCTCCTAAGTCACATGTTTCCAATGGTAAATTAATTTGCTGTACTTAAAGTGCAACAAACAGATAAACATCAAGCTAAATGTCAGTACCTCTGGATGGAAAGCAGTGGCAATACCAGCAACATGAGTACCATGGGGGGAGCAATCTGTTACAATACTTAAGATATTCCCTTCATCATACACGTTAACAACGAATGAACAGGCATCTAGTTTGCTAAACACACCATACTTTCGCTCAATCCTGAAAGAGTATTCTGATAAAGTTAACTAACTTTCATGAGTACAGAAAAAAAAAACTTCCTTAGGCCCAAAAGGTCTCCTTTGAACTCACTAATAAAATGCGCTGCAAATGTTTAAACAGAACTACGCATCACAAATTATTCGCATGAATGAACAAAGAAAATATATTTAAAAAGAAGACCCGTATCATGATTTTGGCTATAGTGCAAATCACTGTTCAAAAAGTAACCCCACAGTGAATCCCCAAGTAATTTCTTCTCTCTCAAGCACCGACAGCCACAATCTACAGAATTTCAAGACCTCTTCCTATGCTCAGTAGCAGTAAGCATTTCTAAATAATACTACTAGGGATTCTGGTAAAATCAATTAACCTTTTCCCCTTCAGTCCAACCAATACATTAAAATGATTAAAAAAAGAGATCTTTATTGTTTCTTTATGGACAGTTTTGAGTCATCTGAGGATAATATTCTAACTTACAAAGCTTGACACTAGTTAAGAAAAGAAGCATGATTTGCACATGGGTAAATAGATGAAACTTACGTTATAAGGTGATTCTCTATACCCTTTTATGTCTCAGTATTTCCATCAATTAGGGAGTTCAGTAAAACCTAAGAAACTATAACAAGCACTTGTGCATGATCACAGCGATGTAAGTATGAAGCTGTTTGTTCAGAATACACTGACATCCTCTTTGGTTTAACCGCTTTTCTCACTTGTATTTCACTATATTCCAGTGAAGTTCTTTTACCCATCAAAAGGCATACAACAACAACAACCAAGTCATTTTGCAAATAATGTTAGGTTTGGCTACAATAATCCTTAATCAAAATTCTTTAGAACACTCTGCCCATATTCTATACTCTAAGTCTATCAGATGATATCTACTCTCTTAAGTCAAATAAGATTATGTCTTTTCACAGTACTGATCCCATGTGAACTAAGGTCTCTACCTCTACCTCTACCTGTATCTCTTTTAGTTTGTCCAAACTGAATTGTCTCGCCTTTCCTTACGGTGTCTCTAATCTCCTTACGTTCCACATGTCTAAACCATCTTAAACGGTTTACCGCATCTTATCTTCATTTTGGCATTACCTCAACTCTTCAAATAGACTCATCTTTTATCTAGCGTTATCATAATTCCCACATGAACATTCTCCTTTCCACTACCCTTCATCTTATGACATGATAGCCTCTTTGGAGCCCACTATTCAATGCCATATAGCATAGTTGGCCATACAGCTACCCTGCAGAACTTTCATTTCAACTCTAGAAACATTCTTTTATCACAAAGAACAGACTCTCTTCCATTTCAACCACTCTGCATTAATGTTATTCTAACATCCTCTTCAATCTCTGTCTTTTTGAATTATATACACAAGATTCATAGAATGGCCACTTTTAGTAATTTCTTATGTTTTATCATAATTGAATCATTATTCATCCTCTTGCTTTTGCTAAAATTACACTTCATATATTCATTTTTGGTTCAACTCATTCTGAACTCCTATGAATCTAAATTCTCTATCCATTCATCTAGTTTGGCATTAACCCTATTTTACTCTCAGAAACTGAAACAATATCAACAAACAACATACACCATGTGACCTTATCAAAAGAGATTTTGTGAGCTCATAAATGACCAAGGCAGAAGGAAATGGAAATTTTCTCTCAATTCCCCCCATTAATATTTACACTAGTCGATGCTCCTTCGTACATATCTCTGATTAACTTAAAATATGTAAGATGTACATCTTTTTCTTCAGTACTCACCATATAAGTTCTCTAAAAATCTTATTATGAGCCTTTTCCAGGTCAATAAAGATAGGTGCAAGTGTTTGCTTGCCTTACTCTTTATTCTTTTCCTTAAGTCATCACAATAGAAAAATAGCTTTCATAGCGGATCTACTCAATAAAACCAAATTATTTCTCAGAAACCTTCGCTTCTACTCTCTACTAATGTAGAATTACTTTTTCCCAGAATTTCATTGTATGGCTAGCAAGCTCAGTTTCCATATCGATATTACTACTCTAAGTATCACAATTATTTTAATAAACAGGTATTATAGTATTTTTCCTCCACCCCCAAGCATCTTGTTAGTTCTCAAAATTTGGTTATAGATATTTCTTGGTCACTTGACTCCAAGTTTCCCTACATATTTGATATTTCTTATAGGTATGGAAATGTTGTCCGGTTGATCCTAACATCCTCTGCACTGCATTAATTCTATTTCTAATATCCGCTTCAATCACTCCGTCTTTTAATTTATGCATCCAAGATACCTATACTTGTCACTTTTAGTGATTTCCTTATCTTCCAGCATAATTGAACCACCACTCCCCTCCTATTTTTGCTAAAACTACACTCCATATATTCAGTTTTGCTGAATTTAGATTCCTTGGGCATATTCTCTCTAAAACTGATTTGATTTTTTTCTTAAAGTTACTTCATCACATCCTAGGCTCACTAAAATTTTATTTATCCTAAGAACCTTCTTAAAGTAAAAGCCTAATACCATTATCACATGTTTTGTTGCAAAGTGCTCACCTATGATCACTTTATCCTTTGCTTCTTCTATCTTCTCTCCTTCTAGGAATATAGCCTATTTGGCTAGTAATAAAGTCACTCCTAAAAGTAATTATGTGCACACTTTGTTTCTTAAACCGCTAACCACAAATCATATAACATAGCAGAGTCTAAAATAATCTCTCCTACCTCGTTCGTATCCCCAAAACCAAATACCTCATGCATTCTCTCAAAACCTTGTCTACTCCTCCTTATGGGTCCATTTGAGTCTCCCTCAGAAAGGATATTTCCTCCAATATGCATCATATTTGACGTATTGCCTGCTACTTTTTGGTTTGTCTCCTTGTATCACTTCATCTAAATCTTCTGTATATTGTCTCTTAGTTATTAATCTACAATTATATGTGGTGCATAAGCACTAATTATGTCAAGCACCTCGAAATCTAAAACTAGCTAAACGCATAAGATCTTATCATCATTTCTTTTAACATCCACAACACACTCTCAAAATTGTGAACCTTATGATTTTTTCAGCCTTGTTTCGATTTCCATTTTTCCAGTATACCAAACCTTGTAACCCATTTTTTCTCTCTTCAGATTTCTCCCCATCCACTAAGCTTCTTAGAAGCAAATAATATATTAATTCTACATCTAACTATAGAATCTTCTAGTTCCCTTAGTGTACAAGTAACTCGTCCATCAAGATGAGAGTCCTTGCATATTTTTCACTGCATTTGGGCACTCACTCAGCATGTTGCTTCTAGGGGATGCCCTAGCAACCCTTACCATTTATCACTACACCTGGGATCCAATTTACGCGTTGTTCTAGGGAATGCCCCAATGGGTTTTGCTCAAGGGTCCACGTTCATCATGTTTTGCTTCTGAATTGGAGAACAACTATAGCTAACCGATTCATTTCATAATTATCTTTACCTCACCGGTTGTTCACAGTAGCATTATATTCCTTTCAGCGTCATCCTATAATCACTGTTAAGAAGAAGAACCTAAAAGAATAATAATCATGCTAAAGTACCTATAGTTAGTTAGGGGTACAAAGTCAGCAAGCTTCCCACAATCTGGATTATCCTCAAGACTCTGTGTATCAAGAGCAACCCTCCATACTTCTCCATCATGCCATACAACAGCATCTATGACTGGCCCTTTGTCATCATAGCTCTGGAAAAAGAAAAAAAACAATTACTTCCCCTAAAAAATAACACGAGAAGAAATATTTCTAGAGCAGGTAGGCACCCACATCAGCTTGTTTTCGAAGCATATCAACTCTGCTTTGGAGGTCTTCACGGGACTTTTTCAAGTTTGCATCTTCAACTTTCTTGTGTTTCTGAGAGAAGGTTTACAAACAGTTTAAACAGGACATAGATGATGAAACATGCAACCAAAGCACATTCAAACAAGATAGTATTGGCTAGTATTATATGTAGGAGCAGGAGAGCAGGAGCTTTCTATCACACATTCATAAAGGTCTAATTCTAAATATACTTTGAGCACATCATTTTAGCATTGCTCTCACTTTTTTGGCCAACTCATTAAAAGACTGATGCTTGTTTCAGTTAAACTCGGAGCCAACTACTCATGGAAACTGGAAGAAAATGAAGTCCCCACATAAGAATGACAAAAAATGATATAAACAATGGGCCATAAATGGATCAAACATCAGAAAACATACTCTTTAAACAGAAGAGTTGAATTAATATGGAATGCACTTGTATGACAATATAAAAGGCGCTATATATGAGATTCATGTAACTTGACATATAGGTGGGTATGCAAGAAATATACAAGCGGCATCCAGAAGACTAGAAAAACCTGATCAAATGCATCAAGATTCTTTACAGCCTTAGCGATTTCCTCCTGGTTTTTTTCATCCCACTTTTTCTTCCTTTCTCTCTGTTGAGAAAAGAAATAAACAGTAAGGAAATATTTTGTATATCTACCAGTTTGATATAAGAAAAGAAAAAAAAACTTTGAGGATAACAATAACAGATATTGAGGATAGTACATACCTTCAATCTGGAAGTCAATGTCTTTGTAAATAGCTCATACACCAATTTGTAACCAACATGCCAATCACCAGAAGGGTTTTTCCAAGAAGAGTGTACAACCAGGGAGCCCCCTGTTTGGAATAATAGTGTATATATATATATATATATATTCATAAAAATACATCAGCACTGTGCAATTATTTCTCGTAATAAAAGTGGGAAGAAGTACACAAGGAAAAGGAATATCAAATAACAAGGAAAACCTGCAATTCATGTATTACAAGGAAACAAACCCATATGCAACAATGGTGCATGTACTATGGATATTTAGAATTTAACAATACTGTTGCCCCAACAACCAGACGGTCCAGACCCTTACGTTTATTCATATGAATGGCACAGAATTACGGTGCACTTGCTCCCAGGAATTGAGCTACTACAGAACTAAGAGGGTTGTCAATCAAGAAACCAGGGAATCAGACCGAAAATAAAACTCAGATGTTGCATCTGGAACAATCAAGGAAAGATTGTTAATAACTAAGGGTTCTGTCTTTCGTTTGTCAAAAACTCATATCTTAGCAATACAATTTTTTTTTTTTTTAAATCATATAGCAATACAATTAGATACAGTCAAACAACGTAACCATCTCATTTCTCAAGTAATAATATCCCATGTTCTTTCTCAAGTACTCTTTTCCTTATCAATTATATTGACTTCTTTTTTTAACAAGGTTTAATGCATACGTCATGATGAAAGGGTTTAATGCATACGTCATGATAAAAGTGCCTATATTGCATTCAATTGCAATGCAACATGTGTATTTAATATATTTTATGAATTCAATTTTTTAACCAAGGAATATTAGAAATATAATTCTACAGTACACGAAATAGGAGGTTTCTGATTACATGATTTGGTCCTCTTTAAGACCATTTGGGTCCGAACTGCTTGCAGCTATAAAGACAGTAATTATGGCATTGCTTGTATCCATAATTAGCTAAGGCACCAATAGGATAAAGAAATTTAGAAGAAAAAACATCATAGAATAAATTCATTTGCTGTTGTGACATAACCAACAGAGAAGAGAAAACAACTAGAAAATAAACTTTAGACAACATAATTATGTTTGAAGGTTACGAAAATTATTAATTCGCTTGCTTCAGCAAGGAAACAAGGAGCAAAGATTCTTCTCAGTATCTTATAAGAGAACTGACACTAACAATTAAAGGTTGCATAAAGCCGCCACAGTAATCCAATACACTAAGACAATATGCAATTGAGAAGTTCATGCATAAATATAGAAGCTAGTCAGGATTTCAACACTGACCTGAAGCACCACGAATACAACCATCTGCATCAGCCTTCACTACCTTTGATGTATCCACATCTCCACTTCCAGTGCTGAATTAAAGGACTCTGATTAGTGCATAAGGTCTCAAGGGAGTTTCTAATCACCAACTCTATGACTATATAAAATTAGGCATACCAGTCAAGTACATCAAGGATTTTAGGCTTCCCATCTGACGTGACTTGTAATCCATCAGCAGCTGGGTCTACACCAGAATCTGTAAATCAGAAGGGAAAAAAGGTCATTGATAAGTGATCACATATGCAACCCCTCCACGTAAGATGAAACACTTCAAAGTTGTAGCATATCAAAATGTTATAACACCGATCTGTTTGATGTCTTAAATCGAGCCAATACTGTTTTTTATCTTTGGCTGGATCGACCATTTAGCACATAAAAAGGACAAACGGTTACTAAACCATTTAGCTTGATTCCATTATCTATTTCTTTTTATCATCAACCTATCAGATATACTAACTGGTTCACCAACAAAGACACCAATAACAAACCAGTGAACCAATTAGCTTAAGTATACATCCTTATTTTCTTATATCATCAACCAAACAACACTACTACAATACCACCACTAATGTATAGCATATGAACAGAAGGGCAGTTGATTGTTTACTGGAAATCATTACTCGACCATTTACCTTGATTTCACTTTCTGCTTATTTTTATCATCAACCAAGCAGACACAACAAAAGTCACCATCAATATTTTCCTTTCTTGTCTCATCAACCAAACAACACTACAACAATATGGCCACTCACTGGTTTGGCGGACAAACAGAAAGACATCAGAATCATTTACTGTTACTCAACCATTAAGCTTGATTTCATTATCTGTTTCTTTTCATCGTCAACCAAACACATAAAGCAACTGACTCAACACCAGCCAACCAATTACCTTAAGTCACCATCAGTATTTTCCACTCTTCTCTCACCAGCCAAACATCACTACTACAACAAGGACACTAAGTCATTTAGCAAACAATAAAAATGACAACTATATCGTTTGCCGTTACTCAACCATTTAGCTTGATTTCACTATCTATTTCTTTCCATCATCAACCAACATATAAAAGCAACTGACTCAACACCAGCCAACTAATTACCTCAAGTCTCCATCAATATTTTCCTTTCTTTTCTCATCAACCAAACAACACTACAACAACAAGGCCACTCGATCATTTAGCAAACAAACAGAACGACAACTAAATCATTTGCCGTTACTCAACCATCTAGCTTGATTTCGTTATCTATATCTTTCCATCATCATCATCATCCAAACAGATAGAGCAACTGACTCAACAACCACCAACAAAACAGCTTAAGTCACTGTCAACATTTTCCACTGTTTTCTCATCAGCCAAACAACACTACAGCAACAAGGTCACTCTATAGTCAATCCTTTAGCATACAAAACAGAATGACAACTGAATCATTTACTGTTACCAAACCATTTAGCTTGAAAGAGATAGAGCAACATCAATATTTTCCTTACTTCTCTCATCTACCAAACAACACTATAACAAGGTCACTCAGTCCTTAACCAAACAAACATAAACACAACTAGATCGTTTACCACTACTCAACCATTTAGCATGAAATAGATAGAGCAACATCAGAATTTTTCTCACTTTTCTCATCTACCAAAACAACAAGGTCACTCAGTCCTTAACCATACGAGCATAAATACATCTAAAACGTTTACCATTACTCAAAAATTTAGCTTGATTTCATCATCCGTTTCTTTTCTCGCCAACCAAACAACACTTCAACAGCAACTACACTCCATCAATCATCAAACAAACAGAAGGACAGCTCAATCGCTCACCAAAAATCGCGATAACGACGCCGCGTCCGTCGTACTCAGGGTGAGCTACAATGAAGCGATCGGCGCCAATCTCCTTCTTCGGCATGAGAGAAGCGAGGAAAGTAGACTCACTAAGCTTAAATTTGCGAAGAGCGCCATTTTCGCCGCCGGAGGAGGTCGAGCTGAGAGGAGAAGAACCAGGCATTGCCCTAATTCTGCTCCTCCGGCCAACCAAGCCGCCTCTGTAGCTACTGTTTGCTCTTCTGCTCAGCTTTTTGGGACTTAAAAGCAGAGACGAGCCAGAGAGAAATGGCGGAGAATGTGGGGACGACACCGAGAACGACGTCGCTTTGCATAGCAGTAATGGTCTTTGCATATCGGGATATTATGGTAATTGAAAGGGGCGGAGATTGCGGTGGTGGCGGTGGCGGCGGAGGCGGAGAAGTGGAGGAGTGGTTTTGGAGGGACAGTACAGTTTACAGTTGTTGGGGGGATTTTGCAGGTTGCTGTGGTGGTGGTTTTGTTGGTTGTGTTGCGAGCTGCGTGGCTGACGTTTGTGGTGAAATTACAGGATTAGGCCTAACCTGGGAATGGATATTGAGGGCATTATGGTCTTTGTGCATTGGAGTTTTGGATTAAAAATAAATAATTATTTGTTTATTGTTATGATAAATTAGTTAGTATTGATTATTGTCCCTATTGTGGTTAATTGCTATTGTAGGAGCTCAATATACAATGTTTGATTAAGAAAATAGTGTAAAAGTGACAAAAATGCAGTTTAATTCAATTTTTAAATATTTAATTGGGCGAGTATTCCAATATTGATTATAGTAAATATACCAAGAGGATTGGACAAAATTTTGTTGCCATGTGAATATGTGATCAATGTAAAGCCATTTATTTATTTAATAAAAACAAAATATTAAAATATTTAGTATGTTACGTAATTACCGTGTTAAACAATTTTTTAGTCTACTTGTAAACTTCACGTATTTTTATTTAGTCAAATCATTGCTATATCGTTTGATTTGTCATGTTTTAATATTTGACACAGAGAGTTTTAGTCGCAATGACAATACATAAATGGAGATTCAAACTCGAGAGCTCGAGTAATACGTGTCTTAAACCACTTGCCTCAATGTGAGTTAAACTTCCACCATGAATATCAAGAGCAAATTGATCGTGTCTATTTTATACGACTCAATCTAAATATACAAATCAGTTTTTAAGTGTAAACAAGTTGAGTTCAAATTGTATTTTAAACCCGAACTCAACCCACCAGGAAGGCAGATTTGTGCACATTGCTGATTTCAGGCAGCAGACTTTTCATACAAAAATGGCAAGATGAAAGCGAGTTGTGGCCGAACAAAAATTTAAATGGATCTTTTTTATGAGATCCAAACTCACAAAAATACAGGTTGATTTCGGGTGCCTGTGAGTTTGGTCCAAGTTACCTGTTCTACCGGTAAACAAATAGTATGAACCAAATAATTTCTTCTGAAAAGTAGAAAAATATCTTGCACACTTGGAATCATCCATCAAAACTCAACTCGTACACCACACTGACACAATCATGTGGCAATTAACCAAATAAATGTAATAGGAAACTGCTCTTATGTAAATATATATCTGTTCTGATTACATTATCACTGAAAAATAATTATAATCTAAATACCAATGTTCTTTGAAACAAACATCTCTTCTAAAACCCCCCAATAATGGTTGAACTTTCTGTGTGTTTGTGTTTATCTTCTCAGCAACCTAAAGAATGAGCTTTTTGCAGCTTCTATGACTAAAAAAATCAATGGACCTATACTGATACATCAACTGAGGAATGTAAAAAGATATGCAACTTTTCTGCACCAATGTGTGCATAGCAATTGAAATATATGTACCCTTTGTTTCTTCCAAATCTACCACATAGCTTCATCATAAGTCAAAACCATGTTTTGAGTTTTTCACCAAAAAATTGATGTTCGGCACAATCTGCAGTATTTGTTGCATTTTCGGGTTTAGATTGGTGAAGAAAATAACATTTAGAAACATTTGAAGTAAATTGGACATTACCTGAGGTTTTATGGTATAATGTTATGGCAGGTAGTGTCACAAGGATAAGCACAGTCAATCACTTTGGTCACTCTTCTGCCAAAATACCAATCACCAACTGCTTCTGCGATGGTCTGGAAATGATACCACGACGAGTAAACAATATGGCAAGTGAATATTGGATTCTCTGAGTATTAGTTTATGGTTCATGAAATTGTTATTGAACTGATATGTATTGCATTTCTCGTATTCTTGTATTCATTGAAATAAGTTTAGTACCAGATATGATAATGTGTTTCAACAAGATGTCTTTTACCTTGTTATGTACTCTTGGGGAGTCAACTGCAAGCCATGTGTCTTGCGACTCGCTTTGGCAATGAGCGAAGCACGAATTTATGAACATTCCTCCTCTTTTTGAATATTTGAAGAATGGACTAACTGCTGAAAGCATATCGCGCCTAAAACCTGAATGTCAAGGAAAAACATAAGTCTCTTTTTCAGTTAATGGGTACAAATTCTATCTTCCAACACAAAATAGGTTCAAACTAACCTTGCAATTTACTTATCTGGTCTGCATTACACGCGGCTGGATCAAGCTTGCAACGATTCCAGTGTCCACGAGGATCAGCAGAAGGAGGCACCAGTATATGATGAAACTGCAAAGATTTGAAATTTTACTCATTCTTATGTATCAATGTGGGATAAAAGTTATGTGATTTTACATGACAAGAAGTAGATAAATTAGTTTGTACTTGATAAACGTCATATGCTGAGTTTAAGATGAACATAGGCGTTGTGATGTATTTCAATGCATATTGCGGGAAGAAGCACTGCAAAAAAGCAAAAACAAAAATATATTAGAACCATGTGATGTACCAAAAAAGAATTAAAGGTTTGGATGGAGCAAAATTCATACCAGATGTGGATAGGGAATAGAACTGGTGCATGCACTATGCAGATTCTGTTTCACACCCTGTTAACAGTTCCCACATGTGAATAAAACATTTAAAGAATCTAAACTTGCAATATTTGTTATTCAATTATCACTTCTATGCACTATTATAACCATTTCATTGATTGTTCTATCTTTTCTTAATATACTTAGGTAGCTTTTGGTATAAAACTTTTGTTCAAGAATGCGAATCAAGAATTGGAAAGGAAATGAGATTCTCAATGTTCATGTTTGGATTTGGATTTTTTGGTCAAGAGAATGGCTATCCATTAGGAATCTCATTCCCAATCCAAAAAATCTATTCAAACACTACAGTTCAAGATATTTGCATCTATATGAAGAAAATTATGCCTCTCATTTAGCAAGAGCATTTACAGAATGCATTTTGTAAACATATATTCACTGATTGGTTTTTGAATAATTAGTCTACATTACAAAGAAAGTCGATAAGGACATATGTACCTGTAGGAACATAAGATTGTAGAAGAAGGATCTGATAGAGTGGTTCAAGCTTATGTCTCTTCTGCAATATGGAAGGAAAACGAGTGAATAATTCAAATAAGATCGGGTTTAAAATGTGGAAATGCTGTAAAGAAAAAATTAACTCACTCGTCGAGAAAAAGTCCAGCATCACTTAAGCATTTCACACTAGTAGTCTTTGGTAAAAGGCTAGTGAAGTCATCACAATGCAAGAAGGCTGCAAGACCACCAGCAGAGCAACCTGAAAGCAAAGCCTACAGAAGAGATTGAACAAATAATGAGGACTAACTTAACTGAAGCAACTTATAATACCACCATTAATTTTATTTCGACATACATTGTTTTCAGGTTACCCAGTATTCATCATTGGTTCAGAGTTTGCATTAATCAATATTCACTTATTGTTCCAAATTCTTGTTATAAACTCTCCAGCCAAAATGAAATTCTAAGAAATATAGGTGAAATCAATATGTACATCAAGACTTGGGTTTTACCTTATCTGCACTCCCCAATCCTTTTGGCAGAAGATCAAGAATGATACCTCTCCAGATCCGTTGCCCTCTAAAGTAAAGTAAAGTCGTCTGCTCATATTTTGCACACACAACAATAAATGCAATTACTCAATTAAAGTATACCACAATGAAAGTAAATTTTGAAATAAATGAGCTTCTAAATGGCAATTAATTAGAAGAACAACAATGTATCAAGAACATGTAAATGAAAGGAAACTTGAATGAGAGGCTCACCCCATTGTCAAACTTGGAATCTCCAGCAAATGAGGCGCCATCACAATATCTTAGCTTCACACGGTTCCAATTGTAAAAGTCTGGGGAACAAACACGACATAACATGTAAATAGACAGTCAGTCCAAGTCCAGTCAAATGCATGATAAAAAAATGTTAAGAACAAGATTTCACAAATTGCTAGACACATGCAATTTGACGTGAACATTAATTTTCTGGCAACATCAATGATAAAACTTCAAGGAAAATCATTATCGCCAGAAGAAAAAAGAAATTTTAGCAACATAGCATTATGCATTTCCTAACAATAAAAGGAAAAGTCCCCAGTTCAATAGTAACTAACATATATCTGTAAAAGTTTGAAGATTATTCCACCAAATGATCTTGAAAAGGCGAGTTTAAGACATATATATATATTAAATTATGTATAAATATTTGGTTAATCCAAGCAAAATGATACTTCCTCTCTCCCAAATATAAGAGCTCACTTGATCTAAAAAAATTAACATAGTGAATGTTCACTTGCATGAATTACTACATGTTAAATTTCAATATTGGGCTAAATATAATGATTTGGGTTTCCCATACTAACAGGTCAACCTTATTAG